>SJYQ01001567.1:156715-172649 GCA_006410935.1 Redunca redunca | reverse complement strand
CACTATGATTTTTAATTTTATTACATTTTGGTTAATCTTGAATGTCTAAAATGTTGATTCTTTGAGATTTATTAAGGTTTTCATTGTACCCTGGCAAGTAGTTTATTTTCGCAAATGTTTCATGTATGCTTAAAGAAAACAAAATATCTATTCTGTGTTGCATATAAAGTTCTCTATTAGTTTGAGCTAAATTGTGACATTTAAATCTTATAAAATTTTGTTAATATTTTGTGTGCTTGATCTATGAGCTTCTGTTCAGGGTTCATTATTCTATGCAGCTTTGATTTTTGATTAATCGTTTAACCCCATAGTTTGATGAGTTATGTTTTATTTATTTGGAGATTCTAGCTTGGGCCTCTCATAGTAAGCCTGCTGCTGCTAAGTCGCTTCAGTCGTGTCCAACTCTGTGCGACCCCAGGAGTGGCAAAGAGTGTTCTTCAGAGTAGAAGGTCTCTGCCGTTATGGTCTGGGCTTGATGTTCCCTCCTGCCCCACCAGCTCACCACTGACCACCTCTACCCATCATTCAACCAAAGCACCCCCAAATGCCTTTACTTTTCTGGGAGCCTCTCTGTCTCTTCACCCTAGAGGGTGGGGGAATGCTCCAGTGCCACCCTGAGAGTGGGTATTGCTGTTTTTCTGCCTCCAGTGATCTACCCCAGGGCAGTAAGGGGAGAAGAAAACTAGGATGCTCCATTCTAGTCTTTCCCCTGTGGTTGCCTGTCCTCTCACTCTGGACTACTATCTGCTGGGCACACTGGAACCCAAACACTACTCTCCTTGAAAGGATTTCTCAGTCTGTATACGAGTTTCCAAGATCCATTACTCCTTTTTCTTTCTGTGGCATCTCCAGCATTGGGTTTGGGAGAGAGAAAAGGAGCTAGTATAAGTTCACAATCTTATTAGGCTTTGTGTTGTGTAACCAGTAATTTGCATATCTAACTATAATTTGGTTCATAATGTTGAGAACTTGGCAGTGAATACTGAATATTGTAGAAGGTAGAAGAGTATAACAGATTTTTCTTTTCAACCTGAAGTTTTGAGATTCTAAGTCACCATATGGCAAATTCTCAGTTTTGTAATTGATGTACTTTAATATTTTTGCACCATGCAAATCTTCAGAATTATTTTCAGAAGCTTGCAAATAATGTTTCTTGAAAAAGATATTTAGTTATCCTTTGTCATATGAAGTATCTTGTGATTCAATTCCAACTCTCAAGTGTGCTGTATATAAGTTAATACACACACAGTCACATATGTTATTTTTCCTTCTGTTCTTATGGTGTTTGCTAATCTTTTATGTCCACTGAGAGTGATTTTCCCCTCCTTCCCACTTGAGCTATGGCTCTCCCTGTTTCCAGATAGGTAATTTAATTGTCATTCTATCATTACCTTTGTTGAGAGTTGACTATGATCGATAATTTATTGAAATAAAAAATAAATCCTGATTTAAAAAACAAAATAGTGACTGGCCAACTGAGGAATAAGAGCTGAATAACAAAACACCTGAATGAAGAATGCAAATGCAGGTGAAGGCCCTATGCTGAAGGATGGTATTTAGAATGAAAGTAAGATTTCGTAACCAAATGGACCATTTGCTTTGAGATGCATCTCCTTTAAACCAAACTGAGATGTGCACAAAAGTGAAGGAACTAAAAAGTCAGTCTGGTTCTGAGCATCTTCTGAATGCATCAGAAATCATCTTTGGGTGTGTATTGTGAAGCAAACTGATTTCTTTTTTTGGCAGAACTTGCCTATTGTAGTAGACTAGCCTATTGTAGACTAGCCTTGCCTTGGATTCACAGGGATTCTTTTATTCTTTTCTATAGTAGCATTGTCTGAATGCATTATAAGCAAAAGTAAGGCACAGGGAGAAAACAGCTTTGGGCAGCAGCATCTGTATCAAATTGGGCTACTAGAGTTAAAGCATACTTTGTGCAAAAAGAGTTAAAACCAGGATCCATAGTCAATTAAAAGAACATAGAAATGTGCATTCATAGTCTAGTAAATGGGTATTGCACTAACTGTTCTCTTTACCCAGCATTTTCCTCTGTTTCTGATTTTTCTATGACTGTTTCTATCTTTTTATTCTGTTCTCAGCCTATATGACATCTCCTCAGAGAGGACTTCTGTGACCATTAAATCTAAAGTAGCCACTGGGTTAGTTGCTTGTACATTATTCTATTTTACTTCTTCCTCTAAAGTAGATTTACTAAACTCTGGGGGAGCCAGAGTGTCCTAGTTATATAATACACAAAGGTCCTGCCTCTCTACATTAAAAAAGGTATTTTACACAGGACACCCTGATTTTCAGATAGTGGCAGAATCCTATTCTAAAGATAATTTTATAATCTTTAAATATTAATGATGGGAAGAAATTTAGAAAATCCCTATTAGCCCTCTTCTATTTAAAAATGAGGAGAACCAATACAAAGATGTTAAGTGAGTTTCCAAATAACTCCAACTGAGTTATAGCAAAGGCAGGAACAGTTATGTATTAATAAAACACTGGTTACATTTTCTGAGGAAAGTTTGGTGATGGGGTTAAACTTTCACCAGGCTTTAGAAGACATCCTGGAGAAGGCAATGGCACCCCACTCCAGTACTCTTGACTGGCAAATCCCATGGACAGAGGAGCCTGGTAGGCTGCAGTCCATGGGGTCGCTAAGAGTTGGACACGACTGAGCAACTTCACTTTCACTTTTCACTTTCATGCATTGGAGAAGGAAACCCACTCCAGTGTTCTTGCTTGGAGAATCTCAGGGACAGGGGAGTCTGATGGGCTGCCGTCTCTGGGGTCGCACAGAGTTGGACACGACTGAAGCGACTTAACAGCAGCAGTAGAAGACATCCAGAACGATTTGAGGGACTCTCAGTCTAAGACAACAGAGCAAGCAATTGTGTCCACCTTCTTCCCATTTTTCCACTGAGATGACAGAAAATATTTTTAAAATTATACATTTATATAAGCATTGGAAAATATGAACTAGTAAACTCAGTGGACAAGAAGTTTTGAAGAATTTCTGAAAAACAGAAAGCAGATCAGATTGGATTGGGAAAGAAATTGCAGAGGAAACCATAATCCAGACACCAGCTCTTGGTGCAGTTCATCCCAAGAAAACCCAGAAAGGCCTGCAGCTTAACAGATACTGCAGCGAGGGGGGCTGGGGAACCTTTCCGTGTGTGTAAGCATGAGTAAGACAGCAGGGCTCCCAACTGTAGGACTGGGAGGGCTTGAGACCTTTGGCTAAAGCTAGAGAGCACTTTCTGATTTTTTATTGGGAGAATGGCATTAAAATTAATTTATTTCTTTTAATTGGAGGATAATTACCTTACAATATCATGGTGGTTTTGGCCATACACTTTCTAAGGAAAGCACTCCTTCCTGCTAGGGAAGGCACCTTAAAAGAGAACTCTGGTTTCCAGGAGAAGAAACTCCAGACCTCCACAAAAGATATAGAGGCAAAAGAAAAGAGAGGATCGGCATTTCTTTCCAGAAACACTAAACACTTCCTTTCCCAAATGGTAGCTCTCTTGCTCTGGCAATTGAGAGCTCTGGGTGTATGAGCTTGTTTTCCTGCACACATACTTAACAGCAGTGCTTCTTAACCAGACTGCACATTAAAATATATGAGGAGTTTAAAAAAAATACTAATGCCTAAGCCCCACTGCTAATTTAATTGGCCTGAGACAGGGCCTGGATATCTGCATTGTTAAAAATATCTTTTATGATGCTAAGATGTACTTAAGGTTGAGAATTATTTCCTTACTGGAGAATCTTACCTATTATCAATGGGAAAATGTGTCTATTAATAGTGTATAAGTTATCTTATCAATTGTGTCCTTCATTCATAGGTAAGAATCACAATCAAGATCACCAGATTTTGGTGAATTTAAAATTTCACATGTTACACCTCAATAAAGCTGTTTTAAAAAAGATAAAAAGGAAAAGAAGTCACTAGTGAGAGTGTTCAGGACACACCACCCTAACATATGGTATCATGGCATGCTGAATATTTCAAACTGAAAGGATTTGAGAAATGGCATGTAAAGGAAACTTCCTGACTTTCCCATGAGGCCAGTCATAAGACCCTAATGTGAGAGGTACCTTATCCATACCTAGAGGTGAGGAGCATCTTTATCTTCAAAGACAAAGGGACACAGAGGGAAATCTGAATGAACAGGCCTTGCTAAGTGACCCTCAGTTTATACTTACTTCATACTCTTCCCTATCATATCTTTCCATGACTTTCCACTCTTTATCAAACCTAATATAAAAATACTCAGGTTTAACCATTTCTTTGAGACTTCATTTCTTTATGAAGACTTCCTGTAATGTAAAACTTAGATTAAATAAGTTTGTATGCTTTTCTCCTGTCTTTGTCTGTTTAATTTTCAAGCCCAGCCAGACACTTTAAGAAGATTGAAGAAATCTTTTTCCTCCCCTCCACCAGATTTTGAGAAAAATCAACAACATAAAAGGAAACCAAGATGGGAAACAAATTTTAAAAAGACAGTTACTTATTTTAAAAAGACAAATGAGTAACTGGCCAAAAGGAAATAGAGATAAATCAAAGAAAATGGGTGGAAGGGGTGAAAGACTCTTAAAAACTCTAATTAGTATCCTTACAGTGATTAGAGAAAAGTACTTTAACCACAAAATGAAAACAATCTCTGTGAGTGAAGGGCAAAGGAGAATGTGTTCCTTGAAATTATGAAGATGATGTTTAAAAATCCAGTGGATTAACTTGAACAGTAGAATGATAGATAAGGCTAAAGACCAACCTGATGATCTGAATTTGATATCAAAGAACTCTCTCAGAGAGTAAAATGAAACACTTAAAATCACCAAAAATGTGAAAGACCTGGAGCCTACATAAGGAAGCCCATCATCTAATCAGAGTTTCAGAACAATGGAAAGGAGGAAGCAATAATAACCAAAATGCTAACAATAACAGAAAAAGAACATTTCCTTGAGCTTTAGAAAGATAATGAATCTTCAAGCTGAAAATCTCTACCTACTATGGGGAGAATGGAAGGAGATGCATAGCTAGACATGATCTGATGAAATTTTAGAACTGTAAGGATAAAGATACTTTTTAATATTCCAGAGTGGGGAGATTGAAGGAAGAATAGAGAATGAAGAATAAAGAATGAAGAAATGAAAATCAGTCAGATATTCCATTTCTTATCAGCAGCACTGTACACGAGAAGACAGAGGAACAGTAATTTCAGATTTGTGTGGAGGAATGATATTGAATCTAGACTTCTACACTCACTCACCCAAACTATTCATGTAAAACAGTAAAAACAGACTTTGAAGGTTTTTCCGTTCAAATAACTCAGATGACCATTATATCGACTACTGTGGGCAAGAATCCCTTAGAAGAAATGGAGTAGCCATCATAGTTAAACAAAAGAGTCGGAAATGCACACTTGGATATGATCTCAAAAGAGACACAGATGTATAGAACAGTCTTTTGGACCCTGTAGGAAAAGGCGAGGGTGGGATGATATCAAAGAATAGCATTGAAACATGTATATTATCATATGTGAAAGAGATCACCAGTCCAGGTTTGATGCATGAGACAGGGTGCTCAGGGCTGGTGCACTGGGATTACCCAGAGGGATGGGATGGGGAGGGAGGTGGGAGGGGGGTTCAGGATGGGGAACACATGTACACCCATGGCTGATTAATATCAATGTATGGCAAAAACACTACAATATTATAAAGTAATTAGACTCCAATTAAAATAAATAAAATTTAAAAAAAAGGAATGATCTCTGTTTGTTTCCAAGACAAACCATTCAATATCACAGTAATCCAAGTCTGTGCCCCGATCAGTAATGCTGAAAAAGCTGAAGTTGAATGGTTCTATGAAGACCTACAAGACCTTCTAGAACTAGCACTCAAGAAAGATGTCCTTTTCATTATAGGGGACTGGAATGCAAAAGTAGGAAGTCAAGGGATACCTGGAGTAACAGGCAAATTTGGCCTTGGAATACAGAATGAAGCAGGGCAAAGGCTAACAGAGTTTTGCCAAGAGAATGCACTGGTCATAGCAAACACCCTCTTCCAACAACACAAGAGAAGACTACAAATGAACATCACCAGATGGTCAACACCAAAATCAGATTGATTATATTCTTTGCAGCAAAAGATGGAGAAGCTCTATACAGTCAGCAAAAACAAGAGCGGGAGCTGACTGTGGCTCAGATCATGAACTCCTTATTGCCAAATTCAGACTGAAATTGAAAAAAGTAGGGGAAACCACTATACCATTCAGGTATCACCTAAATCAAATCCCTTACAACTATACAGTGGAAGTGACAAGTGGATTCAAGGGATTAGATCTGATAGACAGAGTGCCTGAAGAACTATGGATGGAGGTTTATGATACTGTATAGAAGGCAGTGGTCAAGACCATCCCCAAGAAAAAGTAGGAAAAGAAATGCAAAAAGGCAACATGATTGTCTGAGGAGGCCTTACAAGTAGCTGAGAAAAGAAGAGAGCAAAAGGAAAAGAACAAGAAAGATATACCCATTTGAATGCAGAGTTCCAAAGAACAGCAAGGAGGGATAATAAGGCTTTCCTCAATGATCACTGCAAAGAAATAGAGGAAAACAATAGAATGGGAAAAACTAGAAATCTCTTCAAGAAAATTAGAGATACCAAGGGCACTTTCCATGCAAAGATGGCACAATAAAGGACAGAAATGGTATGGATCTAACAGAAGCAGAAGATATTAAGAAGAGGTGGCAAGAATACACAGAAGAACTATATAAAAAAGATCTTCATGACCCAGATAATCATGGTGGTGTGATCACTCAACCTAGAGCCAGACATCCTGGAATGTGAAGTCAAGTGGGTCTTAGGAAGCATCACTACAAACAAAGCTAGTGGAGGTGATGGAATCCCAGTTGAGCTATTTCAAATCCTAAAAGACGATTCTTTGAAAGTGCTGCACTCAATATGTCAGCAAATTTGGAACACTCAGCAGTGGCCACAGGACTGGAAAAGGTCACTTTTCATTCCAATCCCAAAGAAAGACAATGCCAAAGAATGCTCAAACTGCCACACAATTACAGTCTTCTCACATGCTAGCAAAGTAATGCTCAAAGTTCTTCAAGCCAGGCTTCAACAGTACATGAACTGTGAACTTTCAAATGTTCAAGCTGGATTTAGAAAGGACAGAGTAACTGGAGATCAAATTGCCAATATCCGTTGAATCATTGAAAAAGCAAGAGTTCCAGAAAAGCATCTACTTCTTCTTTATTGACTATGTCAAAGCCTTTGACTGTGTGAATCACAACAAACTGTGAAAAATACTTCAAGAGATGGGAATACCAGACCACCTAACCTGCCTTCTAAGAAATCTATATGCAGGTCAAGAAGCAATAGTTAGAACTGCACATGGAACAACAGACTGGTTCCAAGTCAGGTAAGGAGTACATCAAGGCTATATATTGTCATCCTGCTTATTTAACTTATATGCAGAGTACCTCATGAGAAATGCTGGACTGAATGAAGCACAAGCTAGAATCAAGATTGCCGGGAGAAATATCAATAACCTCAGATATGCAGATGACACCACCCTTATGGCAGAAAGCGAAGAACTAAAGAGCCTCTTGATGAAAGTGAAAGAGAGTGAAGAAGTTGGCTTAAGACTCAACATTCAGAAAACTAAGATCGTGGCATCTGGTTCCATCACTTCATGGCAAATACATGGGGAAACAGTGGAAACAGTGACAGACTTTATTTTGGGGGGCTCCAAAATCACTGAAGATGGTGACTGTAGCCATGAAATTAAAAGACGCTTGCTCCTAGGAAGAAAAGTTATGACCAATCTAGACAGCATATTAAAAAGCAGGGACATTACTTTGCCAACAAAGGTCCATCTAGTCAAAGCTATGGTTTTTCCAGTAGTCAGGTATGGATGTGAGAAATAAAGAAAGCTGAACACTTGAAGAATTGATGCTTTTGAACTGTGGTGTTGGAGAAGACTCTTGTGAGTCTCTTGGACTACAGGGAGATCCAATCAGTCCATCCTAAAGGAGATCAGTCCTGGGTGTTCTTTGGAAGGACTGATGCTAAAGCTGAAACTCGAATACTTTGGCCATTTGAAAAGACCTGACTCATTTGAAAAGACCCTGATGCTGGGAAAAATTGAAGGCAGGAGGAGAAGGGGATGACAGAGGATGAGATGGTTGGATAGCATCATTGACTCAATGAACATGCTGCTGCTGCTGCTAAGTTGCTTCAGTCGTATTCGACTCTGTATAACCCCATAGCAGCCCACCAGGCTCTCCCATCCCAGGGATTCTCCAGGTAAGAACACTGAAGTGGGTTGCCATTTCCTTCTCCAATGCATGAAAGTGAAAAGTGAAATTGAAGACGCTTAGTAGTGCCCGACTCTTAGCGACCCCATGGACCGCAGCCTACCAGGCTCCTCCGTCCATGGGATTTTCCAGGCAAGAGTACTGGAGTGGGTTGCCATTGCCTTCTCACCAGTGGACATGAGTCTGAGTAAATTCCAGGAGTTGGTAATGTGCAGGGAGGCCTGGTGTGCTGCAGTCCATGTGGTCACAAAGAGACAGGACTGAGCGACTGAACTAAACTGATCTGAACTGAACCCCATGTTAAAAAACATTCTCAAAGAGAAAACCTTGACAAAGTAAAAGTAAATTCAAGGAAGTGGATGGTGCAAAATATAGGGAAGAGTGGTAGCTGAATATGAACTATAAAAGCAAAGAAAGTTGAAAAGTTAGTAGAAAATGCTGAATTCTTAACAATTGAAGCTTTTTCCTGTTGAGCAGTGGGAGGTTTGGACATGGATCACATGCCCTTTCTTTGAATCTAAATACATCACTTATTTCTATATAAATGTCATTTAAATTTTTGTAAAACAATAACTCTATATATATATACCATAAATTTTGTTATCTATTCCATGGATAAGGCAGAGAAATTCCTAATTATAGCTCTTTAAAAGAATGTACATTTTATAAACCTTGGTATATGAAATAAGTGAAAAATCTGTAACTGGAAAGGAAATGAATAGTAATGAAAGTACATCAAGTTTTTAAATTTTTTGTAACAGATACCACCTTTAATTAATAAATCAAGAAATAGTTGCAAAAAAGTTCATTTAAATAAATCATGGTAACCACTATAAGTAAAAATACCAGAAACTAAGTAAGAAGAACTGGTTGGAATGAGGGAGACTTTAAATTGTTAAAAAAAAAAAAATAAAGCTTTGTTCTAATTAAAACTCAAAGTCTTTCTCAGTTGTATGATTATACAACTGCAAACTAAATATTCATGCTGTATATCTTAGTTGATTCATTACAAAGCTTTAAATTCAGAAGTTTTCTGAGTCTGTGAAGGTCAATTACTAAAATTATTACTTTTGAGAAACTAGCTCGAAGCACAGCACTTGATAATAAGGATTACACAAAGGCTATCAAAGCACTAGGGTACTATTCATAGTAAAAGAGTTGGCTTTGAGAAGAATTGAAAATCAAAAAAGAACAAATTAGCTGGGTCATCTGTTCTCTTTCATGGCATGCAAAAGCCAAAAACACTTTTCTTACTATTAAGGTCAACTACCTGAAACCAAAGATATTAAGGAAATAAAGAGTAATTCTAAAGCAAGAGAAAGGAGCCCTTCAAGGAACCAGTTATTGAGCTAGAGTATCTAATCTTTCAGGAAGTAGAAATGAATAAACAGATTTGAAACTTGGCTCACCTGCTTTGAGGAACAAAAGAAGTTTTCACAAGTTGTGGTTAGACCCATCATTTGCAACATTCAGTCCTACAGTGAATGGATCTTAGGAGAATATATCAGTACATCATAGTGTTTGGGACCTGACCAAAGAAATCCTCTAACCATGCTTCTTTGAATTTCCAAAAGAAAGTTAAGAAAGAGAGAGAGAGAAGTCCTAGTCTTAAATGCTTAATAAATTGACAGATAAGGATTTATATTGAATCTGAAAAAAAAAGTGTTAGTCACTCAGTCATGTTTGACTCTGTGAGGCCATGGACTGTAGCCTGTCAGGCTCCTCTGTCCATGGAATTCTCCAGGCAAGAATACTAGAATGGGTAGCCGTCTCCTTCTCCAGGGAAACTTCCCGACCCAAGGATCAAACCCAGGTCTCCTGCACTGCAGGCAGATTCTTTACCATCTGAGCCATCAAGGAAGCCCTATATTGAATCTACATAATTTGAAATCTGAAAGATACATTTTCTTTCTCAACCATATTATAAATGTTCAGTTTTTCACTTCCCCTATCCAAGGATAATTTGGAAACACTTAGATTAAAAACAGTTATAGTGTTAACTTATGAAAATTAATACCATCTTGTACATTTTAAAATGGATTAATGCATTTATTCAGTGAAAGAAAGCAAAAGGTGGATGCCAATTAGCAATTTTTAATAGAAACAGAACATAGGATTGAGTTTGGAATAAGCCTCAGTGTAAAACCCAGAGAATGCCTTTGTAAGAGAGAATGGAGTTGACAGATTCATACATCAACCACAGAGTGAATGTCAAATATTTTGTTTGACTTTTTAAATATTAATCAAGAACCAAAATGTTACTTCTCTAGCTATAAAGCTATAAATCAAATTTCTACTCTTTTCTCTTGCCTATATCTCTAAACGCTGAATAAAACCACAAGATTTCTATCAGGCAAATTAGTGCAGCATGGATTAGAAATCACAGTTTCTAGAAGTGGACTTCAGTGGGACTAAATGTGCTCTCCTATGTCATTTTAATTATGGATTATGAACTCAGAAATTATCCACTCATATCTCAAAGCATCTTTAAAGACTCTTGAGCTGTGTACTCTCTGAAGGCAGTCGACTTTGCTCCATGGAAACATAGAGTTGTGTTTTTCCTCTAATGTAGAGTATCAAGCTCTACTCATTGGAAACTATGAGTTACTTTAACAGTTGTAAAATTTTATCATTGAAAACACTGTAGTCAAAACACTGCTGTTTCAGTTGGTTTAATACACACTTATTAAGTAACTACCTTTGCCAAGTTCTGAGAATACAAAGATGATTATGATCCATTCCATACCGTCCAGCAGTTCAGGGCAGAGAGAGGTACAAATAAGCAAGGCAGTAAAAATGTTGGGAGTCCCTCTATAGAAATATCTATACATGTCTGTACATCAGCAACAGAACAGTGAATGGCATAATATTGGATGCATAGTAGATTTTGGCTGAATAAATAAAATATCATGAGAATATACAAAGAAATTGTGATGCCTCAGAAGAAGGGAAACAAGAAGCACTGAACCTTAAGCTAAGTTTTGGAAAATGTGTAACTTGCATAGAGATGAAATAGATGAAAGGATCCTAGTTGAAGAGAAGAGTATGTGGAAAGTCCCAAAGGGAGGAAATAGCATGTGGGTTCAAAGAACCAGATTAGCAGTTTTGCTGGATTGCTGGATGTCAGTGGTGAAGGCATAAGAGATGAAGTTGGGCAGGTGGGAAGGTGCCTGAACAGGTAGGGCATGCTAAGCAGACTTCTGTCTTCTTAAAGGGAAGTGCCATGATCCAATTTACATTTTAGAAAGATTTCTCCATGAGGATAGATTGGTAACCAAGAGCATAATTAGATCATAACAAAAATCCCAGAGGGATGAGGGTTTAAAACAAGCGGATGGACTTGAGAGATTTGGAAAGTAGAAATAAAGGTGGAGAGTGGACACAAAGAGGAAAAGAACAAGGAATCTGAGGCGATCCTTGTGTTCTGATTTGATTGATTGTGTGAACAGGAGTGCTGGTTACCAGAACACAGTCTGAGGAGAAGGTGATGCAGGAAGGATGGGTTCATAGATGCTTATGAGACCTTCATATGTACAAATTAAGAATTGTTCCTTGCGCATAGTTAGTATTTGATGAATAGGTATATGTAGAATTCAGCAAAGTGATTCATGTGTGTGTGTGTCCTTTTTCAGATTCTTTTCCATTATAAGTTATTACAAGATACTGAATATAGTTCCCTGTGTTATATAGTAGGTCCTTATTATTTATCTGTTGTATGCTTAGTAGTGTTTATCTGTTAATCCCAAACTTCTAATTTATCCTTTATTGTCCCTTTTCTTGGGCTTCCCTGGTGGCTCAGATGGTGAAGAACCTGCTTGCAATGCAGGAGACACAAGTTCTATCCCTGGGTATGGAAGATCCCTGGAGAAGGGAATGGCAACCCACTCCAGTATTGTTGCCTAGAGAATTCCATGGACTGAGAAGCCTGGCAGGCTACAATCCATGGGGTCACAAAGAATCAGACACAACTGAGCTACTAACACAACAACAATATCCCTTTTCTTAACCTTTATGCAAAAGAATCTTAAAATGCTATTCAAAGCACGAAACAGTCTGTATGTTTTGCTTGGTCTTGAAGCTTGGAAATGTTTCTCTAAATGAAAAAAAAAAAAAAAAGAAACATTTCTCTAACTGGTATGGAGGGGTAGAGGGTTTATTTTTATGAAATTAATAAGTATTTAGCAAGAGTTAATTTGTTTTAGAGGTGTTTATGGCTTCTTTTGAAAAAGAGAAAAAAACAAAATGGAAAGTCTCCCATTTATTTATTCAGGAGCAAAGCTTTTAGGATGCAGTAGCCAAAAGCTATATTACTAACTTGATTGTTCCAAGAGGAGTGCTGCTCAGCTGCCATGGTGATAGGTACCATGGAAATAGACACACTTTGTCAGATGTATTGTAAATGCTTTGGGGTATGAGGGCAGCGGTCGCAGCAAACATGTTATTGTGTTACATTGTGGAGGTTGTACAATGTAAGAGGCTTATGTAGAGTCTGCTGGTAAGTGTGACCTGGATTTAAAAGAAGAATTCTTTAAAAAAAAAATAATGAACAAAAACAAACTGCAACCTATTAGACCTAAAATGAAATGAGAGCAATTTGCAAGGCTTACAGCCATCTTTTATGAGAAAAAGCAGGTCGGTGTGGAAGCTTCAGAAAAATTATATGATATTCCAAAGAGCTGTAAACTTTGAAGTGGCAGTAGGTGATAGGCAGCATGTGGATAATTTAAATCCATAAATATTCCTCATACTTTAGCTAAGCAGTTCAGCTTTTCCTCATTGGCCAGTGCAGCATTAGTTTTCATTAACAATAATGTGAAATTATTAACAGTGATTACTAGTATTAATATCCATTTTGTGTCCTGCTTTTTTTTTTTCAGCCTCCGTTAACAACCCTAAAGGTACAAATGACTGGTACCATAAGCATGTCCATTCCATAATGGGGGAAGTTAAGGCATAGAGAAGAAATAAAGACCTCCTAGTCTCAAGTGACAGAGTTGGAGTTTGAACTGAGGAAAGCTAGAGTCCCAACCATCAACTTATTTACAAACATCTCAACAGTGGTAAACAAAACCTAAGTCAAAGGGTGTATGGGCTATCATCATGGCCGTTTAATAGGTAATGTGACTTAGCAGCAAGCACTGTACTGCTGTTTCATTTTGGAGCAGCTACACAATCCTCACACTTAAGAGGGAAATCCAGGATACTTCCCCAATTCATACCCAGCCCACACTTACAATTATACTAGCTTGTGTTACTTGATACAGTTGAGTGAGGGATGCTGTTGGCCTTTTTCTACTAGGTTCTTCCCTGTCCTCAGTCCTTCCCAAATACATTATCCCTCACAATCCAGTATCTCACTTTCCAAATCCTAGGACACAGGATCCAAATGCTGTTCTTGACTTTTCGAATGCATTATTAGACTCAAGAACAAATAGATTTAGAAATTAAAACTTTAGATCTATGGTTATGGTTATTAAACCTATACATTCAGAAGAAGAACCTGGGAAGCATGTTAAAAAAGGTGCAGATCCCCTGACCCCCCATTCTGACTCAGGAGGCCATATTTTAACAAGCTCTTGTGATGCTTCTGAAGCAGGTGGTTTGCATATTGCCCTCTGAGACACCAAGAAGCAGCTTGTCAGTCTGGTAGAGCCTCATCCATACCTTGGTCCTAAGCCTAATGGAAGCAGTAGGGAGGTTGTGGAGGTGGCGGTAGTGAGAAGGCAGTTCTGGGCCTCTGCACCTGGGAGCCCAGCAAGGAGTCTTCTGCTCTTGAGGTCCCAGCATACGCAGTGGCCCAGACTGGATTCGTCTATGTGTGAGAAAAAAAACAACAAACTTTGGGTCTTCACAGAGGAAGAAGCATGGGAAAGAAAATCAGACACCACATGGCAATCTATAATCTGAGTAATTGGTTCCTGAGTCGGTGAGGGGATAAGAGTTGAAATCAATTTTCTTCTCTCAGATATTGAACACCCGAAGATAAATTAAACAAAGACCAGGCCCCAGCCTTTTAGAGAAATGAAATGTTTTTTAATGTGTTGGTGCTTCCTATTGTTAGGAAGGCCTGGCCAGAGTAGCTGAAATAATGGAGCTGGGCAACTTGAACATTAAAATGCAGTCCTTGAATAACACTTTGGAAAAAAGACCCCTTTTCTCATCCCCTGTGTACCCCCACCACAGTCCTTAAGCTTTGGCAGCCTTTCAAATCCTCTCTGAGCCCACAGCAGGACTTGTCGCCTTGGCTTGTTTTCTGGGACTTATATGATACCCTTGTTTTCTTCTTGGGAATTCAAGCAAAGCTCTCTATCTCTGGCTGCAGCAGTGGTAGTCATTGTTGTAAATAGCTTGGACTAATTTATCTTTCTAAAATGCTTAGAATAGCATTCAGATGCCAAGATATTTGGAGTGGGGAAAAGAATGTTATTTTTATAAGAAATACTATTTTAGGGAATTGTTCTAACATTAAAGGACAGAAATGGGCCATATGGTTTGTCAGGAAATATCCTTGCAAAGCTAAAATCCGTGTTACTGCCCACATGAGTAGAGTAGTTAGCCATTTTCCCACTTTCTCTTAAATCAGATCATGATTCCTGAGTTATACCCATCTCTCAAAACTAGAAGGATGCATGAGCTTGGCCAAGTGCTTTGAACTGAGTCAAGGGAAAGCTAACACAGGCCTCATTTGTTTCCATCTACCTATGGAAGCCAGGTCTATATCTTCCTTGGGCTGAGTAATTATGACCATTTGTATCTCCTTCCACAGGGCCAGATGGTTTGATAGTTTCATTTTAGTGATTAAAAACTCCAGTGATAATGTCAGCCAATTGTTTCATTTTCTGTCACATCATGCTCTAGCCACTCAATGAAGTATTTGACCCCTTGAGCTACATTTCAAACTATAAATCTCTCCTCATGACTCCTAAAAAAAAATAATGAGTTTTTTTTAGTTTCTTTATTTCCTGTTTTTATCCCCAAATGATAACCACCATTTCTTCCATGACCAGATTGATGAGGTACTATCAACCCTGGAAAAAGATATCTTGAATAACCTTCAAGGAAAATCAAATGAAAAGAGCCTTTGGCTCTTTAGATGTTCAAAATCTGAGAAAAATCAACCTGATGTTTTTTAAATTCAGAAACGTGGCAACTATCAGTACATCAAATCAGCATAACTTAAATATTGGCATCCCTAGGTGTGTTCTTTATAGAAGGACTCAAAAGACTGGGACTCTGGGGAAAGGGGCCAGGAAGCACAACAGAAGGAACAAAGACCAAGACCTAAAGACAACCTGGAGGTATCAGCCAGCCCCTCCCCTCAGAGACACGCGCATGAGGGCAGTGGGGTGAGGAACGCGTGACAACCTGGAGGTATCAGCCAGCCTTCCCCTCAGAGACACGCGCATGAGGGCAGTGGGGTGAGGAACGCGTGACAACCTGGAGGTAACAGCCAGCTCCTACCCTCAGACACACACGCATGAGGACAGTAGTAAGGTGAGGAACGCGTGACAACCTGGAGGTATCAGCCAGCCCCTTCCCTCAGAGACACACGGATGAGGGCAGTGGGGTGAGGAACGCGTGACAACCTGGAGGTA
>SJYQ01001567.1:140552-156389 GCA_006410935.1 Redunca redunca | reverse complement strand
GGTGAGGAACGCGTGACAACCTGGAGGTATCAGCCAGCCCCTTCCCTCAGAGACACACGGATGAGGGCAGTGGGGTGAGGAACGCGTGACAACCTGGAGGTATCAGCCAGCCCCTTCCCTCAGAGACACACGGATGAGGGCAGTGGGGTGAGGAACGTGTGACAACCTGGAGGTATCAGCCATCCCCTACCCTCAGAGACATGCACATGAGGGCAGTGGGGTGAGGAACACGTGACAACCTGGAGTTATCAGCCAGCCCCTACCGTCAGAGACACACGGATGAGGGCAGTGGGGTGAGGAATGAGTGACAACCTGGAGCTAACAGCCAGCCCCTCCCCTCAGAGACACGCAGATGCGGGCAGTGGGGTGAGGAACGTGTGACAACCTGGAGGTATCAGCCAGTCCCTCCCCTCAGAGACACGCAGATGCGGGCAGTGGGGTGAGGAATGTGTGTAGATTGGTGGGGTCTGCCTTCCTAAATAAGGTATGATGAATATGGTGAGTCTGCTCCTGTCATCTGAATTAATAATGCCTTTTCAATGCTCATTTACTTCTTAGAGAATAAGCATTTCTGAACTGCATTGCTTTTTAGCCTATGTTACATGCATTTAAAAGCTTGCAGTCCACTGGGTATTTTTAGTTCTTAAAAATGACCCAAGAAACCTGTCAAAAGGCAGATTTGTGGGTTCCATCCCTATCAATTCTGATTTGGTTCATCAGGGATGGATCCAGAAATTTTCAATTTTAGTGAACATAGTAGTTGATTTTAAAGCTAGTCAACAGGGCTACACTGCCGTACCATTTGCTACTTTTTATCTTTCTCTTTCACAGTCCTGCCTCCTTTCTTACATTCTTCCAACACACACCATAATTGTGCATGTGTCGTTTACCGTCAGAATCATTTTTCAGTCATCGATTATCTAGGTACCCACTTAAGCTTCAGCTTCTCTCTTGGGTTTCTCACAGAATCTCATTATTGTTTCTTTGCATCAAACTGTGACTTCTTTCTTAGGCCATAAAACTACTGATAATTGATTGAAGTTGTTACCTTATTGCTGCCACTGCAATTCTAAATGACGATGATATTCTCAAGGTCATTTATATACCACAAAAAATAAACAAGTGTTTGCTTTATGCACAGAACCTTCTGAGGACCTGTTGTATAATGCATTGACTCATTAATCTGTACAGTCCATCTGCAATAGCTAGATAGAACTACTCCTTCCACTTTCCAGTTGAAGGCAACAGGTCAGAAGTACACATTCCAGTGTCAATTTTTTCTATTAATCTTGACTTAGAAAATTCATGTAGTGGATTTTATAGACTTCCATACATCAAGCATTATGCTAGGTGCTAATGATACAGTGATGATCCTGCCCTCATGAATCTTACAGTCTAGTTGAGAAGCAGAGAGGAAGATAAAGGGAATTATGAGCACATATATGGTGGCACCTAATGCAGTATTAAGGGCTTCCCAGAAGGCGATGGCACCCCACTCCAGTGTTATTGCCTGGAGAATCCCAGGGATGGGGGAGCCTGGTAGGCTGCTGTCTGTGGGGTCACACGAGTTGGACACGACTGAAGCGACTTAGCAGCAGCAGCAGCAGCAGCAGGTGGTGCTAGTGGTACAGAACCCACTTGCCTGTGCAGGAGATGTAAGATACACGGGTTCAATCCCTGAATCAGGAAGATATCCTGGAGAGGGGCTTGGCCACCCAGGTGTGTATATCTGGAGAATCCTATGGACAGAGGAGCCTGGAGGGCTACAAGTCCATAGGGTCACAAAGAGTAGGACATGACTGAAGCAACTTAGTATGCATGCATGCAACCCAGTATTGAATAGAGGGGCAGGGCTGTCAAGGAGACGGCAAGTTAAATTGGACTAAAGGTTGAATATGTTGACACTAGATCATGTCCTTGATGGTTGGTTTCATTTAAAACAAAATTCTAAAATTTATTTTCTTGTGCTTTTATCTTAATTATAAAATTTCAATAGAAAATAGGTTATAAAAATAAACCAGGGTGTTGGAATTGGACCCTTCTGACTTTAAATCTGAGCTCCACCCCTTATATGTTGTATGACTGGACAAATTAGTTTATCTTTTCAAATCTTAGGGTTCTAATGTATGAAGTAGAATTAATGATCCCTAAACCACACGTTAGCAAAGTAATGCTCAAAATTCTCCAAGGCAGGCTTCAACAATACATGAACCAAGAACTTCCACATGTTCAAGCTGGATTTAGAAAGGACAGAGGAACCAGAGATCAAATTGCCAACATCCATTGAACCATAGAAACAGCAAGAGAGTTCCAGTAAAACATCTACTTCTGCTTTATTGACTATCCCAAAGCCTTTGACTGTGTGGATCACAACAAACTGTGGAAAATTCTTAAAGAGATGGGAATACCAGACCACCTGACCTTCCTCCTGAGAAATCTGTATGCAGGTCAAGAAGCAACAGTTACAACTGGACATGGACCAACAGACTGGTTCCAAATCGGAAAAGGAGTAAGTCAAGGCTGCATATTGTCACCCTGCTTATTTAACTTATATGCACAGTACATCATGCAAAATGCCTGCCTGGATGAAGCACAAGCTGGAATCAGGATTGCTGGGAGAAGTATCAATAACCTCAGATATGCAGATGACACCACCCTTATGGCAGAAAGTGAAGAAGAACTAAAGAGCCTCTTGATGAAAGTGAACGAGGAGAGTGAAAAGAGTTGGCTTAAAATTCAACATTCAGAAAACTAAGATCATGGCATCTGGTTCCATCACTTCATGGCAAATAGATGGGGAAACAATGGAAACAGTGAGAGACTTTATTTTAGGGGGCTCCAAAATCACTGCAGATGGTGACTGCAGCCATGAAATTAAAAGACACTTGCTCCTCGGAAGAAAAGCTATGACCAACCTAGACAGCATATTAAAAAGCAGAGATATTACTTTGCCAACAAAGGTCCATCTAGTCAAAGCTATGGTTTTTCCAGTAGTCATATATGGATGTGAGAGTTGGACTATAAAGAAAGCTGAGCACTGAAGAACTGATGCTTTTGAAATGTGGTGTTGGAGAAGACTCTTGAGAGTCCCTTGAACTTCAGGGAGATCAAACCAGTCCATCCTAAGTGAAATCAGTCCTGAATGTTCATTGGAAGGACTGATGCTGAAGCTGAAACTCCAATACTTTGGCCACATCATGCAAAGAGTTGACTCACTGGAAAAGACCCTGATGCTGGGAGGGATTGGGGGCAGGAGGAGAAGGGGATGACAGAGGATGATATGGTTGGATGGCATTACTGATTCAATGAACATGAGTTTCAGCAAGCTCCAGGAGTTTGTTATGGACAGGGAAGCCTGGTATGCTGCAGTCCATGGGGTCACAAAGAGTTAGACATGACTGAGCAACTGAACTGAACTGAACTGAACTGATAGACTTCTTTCAGCATGGAAATAACTTTTTTCAGTATGAAAGATGAAAATCTTTCCATATGTTGAATACTACACAAACATATGTACATACTCTCACACACTCCTTATATGCTTGGGTTTTCTTTGATGTGGTTTGTTAAATCATTTGGTAGTAATCCCCCTGTAAAAAGAATATTTTAGGGACTGGCAATTTTTAGCTGTCATTAAAGTATCTCTTCACCTCTCCTGGTCTATGCTCCTTAGTCTATAACTAGAAACCAAGCATTTGAAAGAAACTGTGATCTCATCTCCATTGCAATTACTTCATTATATTTCTGTCTTCTAAGTTTTGATGACCCATCTGTGCCTTACTCATCGTCGTTTTCCAGCACTTGTACATGACTGGAACACTGAGCACTCAAAATCTATGGCTCAGACAGTAAAGAATCTGCCTGCAATGCAGGACCTCTGGGTTCGATCCCTGGTTCAGGTAGATCCCTTGGAGAAGCAAATGGTTACCCACTTCAGTATTCTTCCCTGGAGAATTCCATGAACGAGGAGCCTGGTGGGCTACAGTCCATGGGGTCACAAAGAGTGAGACAGAACTGAGTGACTAACCCTTTTACTTTAACTTTGGCTTTGAACTTCCTGGTTGGGCAAAAAAGTCAAAGCAAAAAGATATTCTTTGTATTCATTCATTCAACAAATTATGTTAGCTAATTATCACTATCTAATATAATTTATTTGAGAAGTGTTACACACACCATGATATTAATTTGGAAAATAATTTGTCACATAGTGTGTCCTCTTTGTGGATTATATGAAGCTCAAAACATCATAGCAGAAAAATAATTCTTGGAGTACAGCAGTGTTTTAAAGTAACATCCTTTAAGGTCCTGCACTTGCTTTATTCAAGCCAAGGCAACTTGTTAGCACTTTGCTTTCCTCTAAGGAATGACTGTGTTGAGGTGCTCTGAAAGTGAAAGTGTTAGCTGCTCAGTCATGTCTAACTCTTTGCAACCCCATGGACTCAGGTGTTCTAATTTCACCCTCTTCGGAATTCCCCCTATCAGCTGGCCGTTGACCACCATAAGCACTGGTCTATTTACATATGTGTGGCAAGAAGTGTTATCCTCCTTATGCTGATGAAGCTGAGCTCAGGTAAGTCAAACAGGCTGAATTAGTCAGACTAGTAAATGGCAGAGACAGAACTCTTTCCACTGCCATTGCTACATCTTGACCAGACTAGATTCATATCCTGAAGCCCAGAGGGAAGAGTCTGACTTTAGAGACTGTGAAAGTCGGTCAGTCGTGTTCGACTCTTTGTGACCCCACGGAGTATAGAGTCCGTGGAATTCTCCAGGCCAGTGTTCTGGAGTGGGTAGCTTTTCCCTTCTCCAGGGGATCTTCCCAACCCAGGTCTTCCACATTGCAGGTGGATTCTTTACCAGCTGAGCCACAAAACTAGAGACAGCCAAGATTCATGCCTCCAGCTAATCCCTGCAGCATCAGGCTGTGTGGTATCCGCTTCAGGAAGGAGAAAGGCAGGAGCTAGATGTCAATATCTGAGCTTTCTTGGTTTCATTTTGTGGACAGAACAAAACGTTAAACACATATTATCCTCCCCTTTCACTGAATTCTGAGCCAGCTCCAGACACACTGGGGAAGCTCAAAACTGCCCTTTACCTTGAGATTGGCCTTTTCAGCTTCAGAAACCTTAGACCCTTTGTTTTGCCCAGACCCTGGCCTCTCCGGTGCAGACAGTATGTGGCTGTTAGGAAATGTCAGTATGTAGTACAGTATCCTGAATCACAGCTGGCATTCTGAAGCTAGGCAGACCTGGGTCTGTACCTGAGTGCTGCATATGGCTTCTGGGGATGGAGTCAAGTTCCCTAATCCAAGTCATACTTCCCCTCTGGTGGAATGGATGTATTAGCAGCCCTTCTTCATAAATCTGTGGTGAGGATTAAATGAGAGAATCCGTGTGAAACACTTAGCTCAGTATCTATCACTTGTATATGTTAATAAATGTGTGCTCTGATACGGCTTTTATTCTTTTAAGTGTGCAGTGTTTTTCTCTACTCTTTGATTCATGTCTGAGTCACATATAATCTTCATTCCATGTTATCTGACAATTGCAAACGAAGGAATAAGGAGGATTTTTTTTTCATAAATTCCTGGTGGTTTATCTTAAACTAATAGAAGTTTTAAATGGGAAGTTAAGAATCCTTCTCCACAAATCTGGTAATACTATATGAAGAAGGATGTTTAAATAGGGAACTTTGACATTTTCTCCTTTCCTTCTCACAAGGTTGATTCTACGACATGTACCTTTGCAAGACAAACATTTCTTTAAAAACTTAAATAACAACCTTCTCTCCTCCCCATGTACTCTTCTGTCAACTCCCAAACAGCTATCGTACACTTGTGTAAAGTCCACCACCTTGAAGACAACAGGATGGAGTGGTGTGTGCTCACTGTCATAGTTGTGAAGGCACCGCTATTCACTCTGAGTTGTGGTCTGGGTTAGAAGTCCTCAAGGAATGGTGTGCAAGCATAACCTGCCCAGTTTGTCTTTATTTTCATGGCAATTGCTTAAGAAGACTTGATTAATAATCACATTAATAGGAACATTCTAAGGAAACCACTACTTGATTATATAGCAAAACATCTGAAATGTCTTAAAATACGCATGCAAAATGCGCTAGACATTTATGATAGTAGGATATTGTTTACCTTTTTGTGTGTATGATAGCTTAGTATGTAGCCACTTGTTTAGCATATTGTTACTCTTTAGTCACTAGATTGTGTCTGACCCTTTTGTGACCCCATGGACTGTAGGCTCCTCTGACCACAGGATTTTCGAGGCTAGAATACTGGAGTGGGTTGCTATTTCCTCCTCCAGGGCATCTTCCTGACCCGGGGATCAAACCCACATCTCCTTCATTGGCAGGTGAGCGACCCAGGAAGCATATACTAGCACATATCTTTTTTATCTTCTAGCAAATGAACAGGCTGAAAGATGGCTGTACGCCTACTCTTATGGAGGTATTGAAACACATTGCTGAAGGAGATTGGGCCAAACACCCCAGAGTTATTTTCACTTCAAGTTTAACATCAGATGTCAGTTTTGCTGAATTATCTTTAAGTAACTGTCTCTAACCTTTGACTTTTAAAAACCATCCATACCTGGAACACTAGAGTAAAAGAAAAATAAGAATATAATTTGAGCACAGCTCTATCATTATTTTATACCCAAAGAGTATGTCTGTGCTAAGAGCACTGAAATTGAATCAAGAAGTGGCCCTAACTCTGTTGCTGAGACCAGGAGTCCTGTGAGCAGACACATCTGTCTAGATCTCTAGTTAACCAACTTCAAAAGCATTCCTACAGGGTCAATGGACAACAACGGAGTCATTCTAAGTGTCTTTTAATACTCACCTCACATGAGTTTTTAGCCTGGGACTTGCTATCACCATTATTATGAAGAAATGAATGTCTTTCTGGTCTGAGATTTCTAGAGTCACTGTAACACAGACAATATCTTACACATTAAAAAAAAAAAGAGAGCGAGAGAGAGAGGTTACTCTCTCCATTTGTCTTACCCGCTCCTTCCCTCACCTGTGTCCACAGTCTGTTCCCTATGTCTGCATCTCCACCGCTGCCCTCCACTACCATCATAACCAGGAATGTTCTAATTCATTCTCTTTATTGTGCATGATAAGTTGCTTCAGTTATGTCCAACTCTTTGTGACCTTATGTACCGTAGCCCGCCAGGCTCCTCTGTCTATGGGATTCTCCAGGCAAGAATCCTGGAGTAGGTTGAGAAGATCCTCTAGATCCCCAGGGATCAAACCCTCGTATCTACCTCTCCTGCATTGCCAGGTAGGTTCTTTACCACTAGCACCACCTGGGAAGCCCATTCTCTTTATTCCTATTGATTAATTCAATACAGGCTGGTGCTGAGGTTCAGTTTGGGCATGTGGAATTTGAATCTGTGCTGAGACATGAACTGGCAATCTTGCATATACAGCGTAAGAAATGGCTGAGGTGAAAGATCTAATATAATAGCATCTTTGCTTTATTTTGTTTTGGTAAAGGAACATTCTGATTTTTCCAGGCAAATACTGATGCCCAAATTTACTCTAAGGAAACTGTCAAGGCCTGAAAGGGAAATCTGGAGTATGCTAGATGAGGGTGTGACAGAGAAGAGTGCACGTACTGACCACTCTAAAATGGGGTTGGCCTGCTGTAGTAGACGCCAGTCATTTTAAGCCCTCTTCTCTCATGTTCTCCTACTCCTATGGAGCCTATAAAAACATATAGTGGCATATAGCTATATGACATGCACATATAATTTTTCCAGAATACCTTGCACATAGGGGAAAATATACAAGCTGTTTGAGTGCCTGGCTCTTTTTTTTTTTTTTTTGGTCAATATAGCTATTACTACCTTCCTGCTATTTTATCTCCCCCTCTTAGACTTAATAGCATGAACTAAATGCAGTTGATTTCACAAAGCAATTGAAGGGATGAAGAGAAATACAAATTATTAAAATGTACCAGACATGGGGTAGGAGGTGGGAGGGAGGTTCAAGGGTAGAGGACCTGTGTATACCTATGGCTGATTCATGTTGATGTATGGCAGAAGGCAACACAATATTGTAAAGCAATTATCCTTTAATTAAAAATAAATTTTAAAAAGAAGTTAAATAATTACTAAGTTAGCTAAGAGTGGAGAGGTGTTCATATTCTCAGAAGCATATTCTTCCAGTCTTAGTGTTTTTATTCCTTTGAGCTCCTATGGTCGTGTGCCTTAGAATTTTGCTGTTTCTGTCCTAACACATTTTTCCACAAGAGCTGACTATTCTTCTCCTTTGTGTGCTTACTTTTTTCCTAATACAAGGTCTCCTCTGAAATTCCAAACCTAAATAGTGAGACTGGTTTTGTGAATTCAGTTTGCTTCTTGCTGAGGAAAAAAGTTCAGTGCTGCTTCAGCAGCTTCCTTCAACACACTTTCAGATTAGTATTTTTTTTTTTTAATTTTTTCTAGGTATGTTAGGAATGGTTTACAAAATTGCAACCGTTTGCACAAATTTAGTCCTGTGCTGTAAATATTTAATGAGATCATTATTTTAAATCCAGTTTCTGGTCCTTGTTCACTATTACATGTTCAGCAGAGGAATTTTTTTTTTTTTTTTTGGGTCAGTGGTGGGGAGACTTTGGGCTTCCCTGGTGGCTCAGTGCTAAAGAATCTACCTCCAATGCAGGAGACGCAGGAGAGCTGGGTTCAATCCCTGGGTCAGGAAGCTCCCGCAAAGAAGGAAATGCAACCCACTCCAGTATTCTGGCTTGGAAAATCCCATAGACAGAGAGCCTAATGGGCTATAGTCCATAGGGTAACAAAGAATCAGACATGACTGAGCATACACGGGGGACTTTATGTTGCTGCTGCTGCTGCTGCTAAGTCGCTTCAGTTGTGTCTGACTCTGTGCACCCCACAGACGGCAGCCCACCAGGCTCCCCCGTCCCTGGGATTCTCCAGGTAAGAACACTGGAGTAGGTTGCCATTTCCTTCTCCAATGCATGACAGTGAAAAGTGAAAGTGAAATTGCTCAATTGTCCGACTCTTTGCGACCCCATGGACTGCAGCTTACCATGCTCCTCTGCCCATGGGATTTTCCAGGCAAGAGTACTGGAGTGGGGTGCCATTGCCTTCTCTGGGACTTTATGTTAATAAGGCACTATTGCAGAATCATCAGTAGGTCCCTTTTGTGATGATTTATTGAGAATGTTTCTTTTTACCTTGAATGTATAAGGCAGATTTTTGCAATACCAAACCATTGGTTTAGTTATTCTATTTGCTGTGGCTTTCTGTCAAAGTGGTCAATAATGACCTTCAAAGAAAATATCTTAAGTCATTAATGGTGAGAGGAATAAGCAGAAAATGGAAACATAATGTAGTGTTGCTCTTCACTGATACAAAGAATCTGTAAAATGAAGAAGAGAACCAGGAAAAAGTACAACAGCGCTAAGCCTGTCAATGAGTGTATCCATAGGAATGCTTTGGGCTGCAGTGACAGAAAATCCACCTAGCATCAGTGTGAACTGTAAGGACATTGACTGCTTACTTAATAGAAAGTTTAGAGGTAGGAGATTCCAGAGACACAAGTGGCTCAACGGCCTACAGTGTCGGGGCACCGGGCTCGCTACAGTTACCGTGGCCTTCTCATGACCTCAGGATGACTTCAGTAGTTCCAAGCTTCGTGGCCTCACAGTAAGTGCGGGCAATCAGAGTGACAAAAGAGTTTACTCTGCTTTTCATCAAGGAAAAAAACCTTTCACAGAAGCTCTCCGATAGACTTCTCTTTATATCTCATTGGCTAAAACCTGACTACATTGCCACCTCTATGGGCAAGGCAATCTGGAAAGAGTATATGTACATGTCATATAGCTACATGCCACTAGATGTTTTTATAGGCTCCATAGTAATAGAAGAACATGAGAGAGGAGGGTTTAAAATGACTATGGCATCTACCAGGGTGGGCCAACTGCATTTTAGAGTCTTTGGTACTTGCACTCTCCTCTGTCACAACCTCATCTAGCATGCTCCAGATTTCCCTTTCAGGCCTTGTCCGTTTCCTTAGAGTAAATTTGGCCATCAGTACTTGCCTGGAAAAATCAGAATGTTCCTTTGCAAAACAAAATAAAGCAAAGATGCTATTATATTAGATCTTTCACCTCAGCCATTTCTTTCGCTGTATATGCAAGATTGCCAGTTCACATCCCAGCATACATTCAAAGTCCACAGGCCAAAACTAAACCTCAGCACCAACCTGTATTGATTAATCAGCAGAATAAAAGGGAATGGGCTTCCCAGGTGGTGCTAGTGGTAAAGAACCCACCTGGCAGTGCAGGAGATATAGAAACTAGTGACAGTAACCTAGAGCTTCTTCTTACATGGCTCCTTCTGGTGGAAACAGAATAAAAAGGTTCACTTCCGTGTATAAACTACCAGTGATGTTTAGGAGAGTGGGCTTCGGCGTGTGACAGAGCATGAGCTTCAGTGACTTCATCCCCTGGAGGAGGACATGGCAACCTACTCCAGGATTCTTGCCTGGAGAATCCCATAGACAGAGGAGCCTGGTGGGCTACAGTCCATAAGGTTGCAAAGACTAGGACATGACTGAAGCAACTTATCATGCACAATAAAGAGAATAAATTAGGACACTCCTGGTTATGATGGTAGTGAGAAGAAGGAGGTTGTGGAAGACCCTAATATCTGTGATTGGCAGTTTTATTTAAAAAGTAATTAATGGAACTTCTGACATAGATGAGTTTCTGCCCACTCACTTCCTCTAAGCACAATTAAAAACGCTGGAAATAATGCAAGAGACAACCAAAGGAGAATTCTAAAGGGTGGTAAGGAGGCAAACTAGTTTGGAATCCTAGGAAGAACAATACAGAGGCAAAACATCTTATATTCCCCCCTCAACAGAAGACCACTCATACCTAGTGTTATCCTCAACTTGGCAATAGAAGGAAGCCCAGGTAGGTTCATTTCTCCCTCACTAGCCAGTGAAAACACCAGGCTAGTCTAGCAAAGCTGGCAAAGTAAGGTCAATCAGGAGCTCTGCCAATAATAAGCATCTAGGGGAAACACTCTCCTTCCCTTCCAAGCCAGAAGCTCCCCATCTCTGCCAAGAGAAACTGAGGCAGGTAGGCAGAGCCGGCAAGAGGTGTCCAGCTACAGCAAGCGACCTAGTTCTGGAAGCCTCATTGCAGTGTGGGACTGAGATTTTTCTCCCATGCAAGCAGATACCAGGGCAGCTGGGAGGCACCATTTGGGGGATCCCATCAGACCAATTCCCTACTGAGAGACACTGGTTGGCACAGTCTGGTAAAACCTCCTCTGCTGTCTTTGGCAGGACCAGCAGATACCAGTGAGAGCCCCAGTGGCAGCAGAAAAACAAAATAGACCAAAAGAGTCTGCACAGGTTCTAAAAGTTAAACTGCCTTTAGAGCTATAGTTAACAAAACTTGATCAAGGCTCAAGACCCATATGCTAAACCTAAACAAGAGTACCTGCCTGCTAAAATAAAAGACTTAAATAGGAAACAAAGTCTCCTGACATAAATACACCAAATGCCTAGGATACAACAGAATATCATCCATCACACCAAGAATGAAGATAATCACAGTTTAAGAAAAAACAAGTAACTGATGCCAATGCCAATATAAACCATACGCTGGAATTGTCTGGAAAGGATTTTAAAGCAAACATCATAAAAATGCTTCAACAATCAATTACAAATGCTCTTGAAACAAAACAAAAATAGAAAATCTTAGCAAAGAAATAGAATTCATAAAATAACCAAATAGAAGTGCTAGTACTAAAAAAATTATAGAAAATTTTCAAAAATTACTGGATAGCTCAGTGCTAGAATGGAGATGACCTAGAATAGAATCAGTGAATCTGAAGACAGAACACTTAGAGTTCACCTCATCTGAACAATAAAAAGAAACTATACTGGAATAAATCATATGAACAGAGCCTTAGGGACCAGTTGAGAAATAAAAGATCCACGGTTTGTATTATCAGAGTCCCAAAAAGAGAGGAAAAGGAGGGAGGCTGAAAGAACATTTGAAAAACTCATGGCTGAAAACTAACTGTAATTAACAAAATACCAGCTTCGAGATTCAAGAAGCTGAGCAATCTCCCAAAAGGATAAACCCTCCAAATCTATGTCGACACATCATAATTAAACTTTTGAAAACTGAATACAAAATCTTGAAAACAATTAGAGTGAAATGGCATATCAATATGGGAACAGCAATTCAAATGACAGCAAATTTCTCACCTAAAATCATGGAAGTCATAAGAAGTGGTACAATATTTTATTTTAAACTGCTGCAAGAAAATTGTCAACTATAAATTCTGTATCCAGTTAAACTATGCTTCAGAAATAAAGGGAAAATAAAGACATTCCACCCTGAAGAAGGGAATGGCAACTGACTCTAATATTCTTGCATGGAGAATTCCTTGGACAGAGGAGCCTGGCAGGCTATGTGGTCCATGGAGTCACAAAGAGTCTGACACAACTGACCGACTAACACACACACACACACACACACACACACACACACAGGCATTCCAGATAAAGAAGAAAGCCCTAAATCCTCTGTGCTCTGCAGATTCATCTCTCTTACCTTACCCCTGGCAACCACATTGTCTCCATGGTTTTGCTTTTTCCAGAATGTCATATGTGTGCATGCATGCTAAGTCATTTCAGTTGTGTCTGACTCCTTGCAACCCTATGGATTGTAGCCCACCAGGCTCCTCTGTGCATGGGATTCTCCAGGCAAGAATACTGGAGTGGGTTGCCATGCCCTCCTCCAGGGGATCTTCCTGATCCAGGGATCAAACCCGCATCTCTTATGTCTCCTACTTTGGCAGGCAGGTTCTTTACCGTTAGCGCCACTTGGGAAGTCCAGACTGTCATATGCTTGGACTCATACAGCACGTAGCCTTTTCAGATCACCTTCTTTCCCTTAGTGGTGTGCATTCGTCTCCCCTTCGTCTTTTCGTGGCTTGATAGCTTTTTAGTACTGAATAATATTTTGTTTTCTGAATGTACCACAGTTTATATTTATCCATTCACCTACTAAAGGTCATCTTGGTTACTTTCAAGTTTTGGCACCTTGCTACAAATATCTGTGTGCTGGTTTTTGTATGGAGACAAGTTTTAAATTCCTTTGGGTAAATACCAAGAAGCACAATTGCTGTATCATATGATAAGAATGTGTTTCCTTTTGTAAGAAACTGCCAAACTGTCTTAAAAGTAGCTGCAGCATTTTGTATTCCCACCAGCAGTGAACAAGAGTTCCATGGTTTCACATCCTTCCCAGCATTTGATATTGTCATTGTTCTGGATTTTGGCTATTCTATTAGGTATACAGTGATGACATAAAAGTTTAATATTCTATGTTACTGGTTTCTTAATCATGTTATTATTTCTTAAGTTACGGTCAATATAAAAGTGAAAGTCAGTCTCCTCAGCTGCATTTAAGTTTATTGTTGGGGGTTGATTTTGTGACTTTCATGTGTTTATTATTTAAAAACTTCCCTCTTTCAAATTACATGTGTTCTTTCACTGATGCCTTCTTCTAGTTTGTGGCTTTTCTTTTCACTTTGTTTACATGTGGAGTAGGTGTCTTGTTTTGCTCTAAGCATAAAATGTTTTATATGTGCTAAGAAAAAATAAAACTGAGAATCATGCTAATTCTTGTGAGTCAGCCATTGACTGACCTTCATCTTTGGCAAATTTGTTCAGTTTCATAATTGGTTTGGGGAAAGATAATTTGCCAGCTTCTTTACTCCACAGTTGCCAGAAATTATGTGGTATATATCCTTTTTCAATTTGCATTTTTAAACTCAGTATTCTGTTTTCAGAGTTATGTGTGCTAATTCATGATATGCTCATTCATTACTTTTAACTGCTCTATCGGCTTCTGTTGTATGAATAAAGCACAGTTCATACAGTGAAATTCAGTCAGTTGCACTGCTAGTATTACAGGCATCACTGTAGTAAACAACTTTTTTCATATCTTCTTGTGCACAAGTTTGAGATTTTTTTTTTCCAGAGTAGGTACCTAGAAGTGGAATTGTTAGATCATAAGGAATGGATATCAACTTTACTAAAAGTAGCCAAATTGTTCTAATGTTCTAGCATTATATGTGTTGCTTCTTCCACATCTTTACCAACACTTAGTAGTATCAAACATTTAATTTTTTCTATTTCATAAATGTAAATATTTCACAGTGGTCTTTATTTTTAGTTCCCTAATTAGTAGAAATCCACACTCTTACTGTGTTTGTTGACTCAAAAGTATTTCCAGTTATACAAATTGCTTATTGTACTTTTTCCTATTTTCCTGTTAAATTTCTTTTAGTATGAATTTGAAGAAGTTCTTTCACTGATGCCTTCTAGTTTGTGGCTTTTCTTTTCACTTTGTTTATATTTTCAACCGTCATACTTGAGGGCTTTAAAGGTGATCACAATTTTCCTTTTAAATTTGTAACATTTCTACCTTATGCTGATATGGTAAAGCTATATTCTTTTTTCTTAAAAATATTTTCAAAGTAAGTCTTTAAATCATGTTTTTTAAATATATAGTGAGTTAGGGATTTCATTTTGTCTTTTTCCAGATGGCTAGCCAATTAGTCCACTACCTTTTATTGAATAACTATTCCTTTACCCCTGAATTAAATCACCATATAAAATGAATTAAAATCTATAAAGTCCTGAAAAAAATTTCAAACTATTTTATAGGTAGCAGTGACAATAGTAGTAATACTTATACTGCTCTATCAAAATTTTACATATAATGGGTACATTTCTAGGTTTTCTAGTTAGTTCCATGGGTCTATTTAACTATTGCTTACCAATATTTTTAATTATAATATTTATACAAGTCTTGATACCTAGAAGAGGATAATTTTTTTTCCTTTTTGTCTTCTCTTCCCCTTTTTCCTTTATCCTTTTCTCTTCAAAATTGTGCTGTTTCTGGCCTTTCCTTCTTCCACATGCATTTTAGGATTTGTTTGTTCAGCACTCTGAAAAAATTTATTGGAGTTTTGATTGAAATTGTTTTGAATTTACAAATCATTTTAAGAAGTTCTATCTCTGCAACAGTGGGTCTTCCTAGCATGGAATATCTTTGTATTTAAGATTCCTTTATATCCTTAAATTTTTTTTTATATTTTTCTTTTTATGTTTCTATAGAACTATATGTATACCTAATAACCCTTTACATCTGTTACTTTTATGATAGGTAACCTAAATATGTTATTTTCCAAGTGACTGCTATTTTATAGGGACACAGTTTTTGTATATTGAACTTTTATTCAGCAGTACACCATGACAGCTCACTTCCTGACTGAAATGATGTGATAAACCTAGCTTCTTAACAAAAGACGATAATGGCTTTTTATGGGAAAGCAACATCAGCTGTCAGTCTTTATGGTTTGTGTGTACACAGTATCCATTATACTATAAAAAATTGCTAGACATGTAAGAACTAAGAATATGTAACTGACAATCAAACAAAAAAGAAGATAATAGAAGCAGACCCACTGGTGATCTGGATATTGCAGTTAACATTTTTAATGACTATTATGAATATATGAAACAAGATGGAGACTTTAAATAGAGAAATGGAATTTATAAAAACAAAATCAAGTAAATTTCCTAGAACTGGAAATTAAAATTCTGACATTAAAACTTGATTGGCTACATTTTATAGGTCTTTGGACGTAGAAGAAGACAATTAGTGAACTCAGAGAGCTCAATGAGAAATATTCAAAATGTATCACAACAAACTGTGGAAAATTCTTCAAGAGATGGGAATACCAGACCACCTGACCT
>SJYQ01001567.1:88462-140546 GCA_006410935.1 Redunca redunca | reverse complement strand
AAAATTTTTCAAGAGATGGGAATAACAGACCACCTGACCTTCCTCCTGAGAAATCTGTATGCAGGTCAAGAAGCAACAGTTAGAACTGGACATGGAACAATGGACTGGTTCCAAATCAGGAAAGCAGTACGTCAAGGCTGTATATTGTCACCCTGTTTATTTAACTTATATGCAGAGTACATCATGCGAAATGCCAGGCTGGATAAAGCACAAGCTGGAATCAAGATTGCCAGGAGAAATATCAGTAACCTCAGATACGCAGATGATACCACCCTTCTGGTAGAAAGCGAAGAAGAGCCTCTTGATGAAAGTGAGAGAGGAGAGTGAAAAAGCTGACTTAGAACTCAACATTCAGAAAACTAAGATCATAGCATCTGGTCCCATCACTTCATGGCAAATAAATGGGGAAATAATGGAAAGAGTGAGAAACTTTATTTTGGGGGGCTCCAAAATCATTGCAGATGGTGACTGCAGCCATGAAATTTAAAAGATGCTTGCTCCTTGGTAGAAAAGCTGTGACCAATCTAGACAACATATTAAAAAGCAGAGACATTGCTGACAAAGGTCCATCTAGTCAAAGCTATGGTTTTTCCATTAGTCATGTATGGATGTAAGAGTTGGAGCATAAAAAAAGTTGAGCGCTGAAGAATTGATGCTTTTGAAGTGTGGTGTTGGAGAAGACTCTTGAGAGTCCCTTGGACTGCAAGATCAAACCAGTCAGTCCTAAAGGAAATCAGTCCTGAACTTCATTGGAAGCTGAAACTGAAACTCCAGTACTTTGGCCACCTGATGTGAAGAACTAACTCATTGGCAAAGACTCTATGCTGGGAAAGATTAAAGGCAAGAGGAGAAGGGGTCGACAGAGGATAAGATGGTTGGATGGCATCACTAACTTCATGGACCTGAGTTTGAGCAAGCTCCAGGAGTTAGTGATGGACAGGGAAACCTGGTGTGCCGTTGTCCATGGGGTTGCAGAGTTAGACATGACTGAGCGACTGAACTGAACTGAACACAACTATCAATGTGAAAATAAACAATAAGGATAGTTAGAACAATCCTCAAAATTATAATAATTACAATCAATGGATCAAAGAAAAAACTCTCAATGCCAATTGGAAAACATTTTGAACAATAATATTGACATAATGTATCAAAACTTGCAGGATGCAACTGTAGTGTTTAGAGGGTATTTAATACTTTTCAATGAAGTACTAGGAAACAAGAAAGACTGACAGTAATCTAAGCTTTCATTTTAAGGAGCTAATAAAGGAAGTCAAAGCTATGGTTTTTCCAGTAGTCACATACAGATGTAGGGGTTGAACCATAAAGAAGACTGAGTGCCAAAGAATTAATGCTTTCAAACTCTGGTCTGAAGAAGACTCTTGAGAGTCCCTTAGACAGCAAAGAGATCAAACCAGTCAGTCCTAAAGGAAATCAACCCTGAATATTCATCAGAAGGACTGGTGCTGAAGCTGAGGATACAATCCTTTGGCCACCTGATGAGAAGAACCAGCTCATTGGAAAAGACCCTGTTTTTGGAAAAGATTGAAGGCAAAAGGAGAAGGAGATGAAAGAGGATTAGATGGTTGGATGGCATTACTGACTCAGTGGACATGAGTTGAGCAAACTCCAGGAGATAGTAAAGGACCAGGATGCCTGGCATGCTGCAATCCATGGGGTTGGTCACAAAGTTGGACATAGTTTAGCGAATGAACAACAATAAATGAAGAGCAAATGAAAGTAAAGTAAGATAATGATTATAATAAGAGAATAAAAGAGAGAGTATATATACAACAGAGAAAAGGCAATACAGTAAAACTTTATTCTTTAAAACTAATTCATTATATTGAAAAATCTCCAACAAAATGATCAAGAAAGAGAAAAAACTTAAAATATCATAAATGAGAAAGGAAACATGACTATGACTCCTCCAGATTATTAAAAAATTTAAAAATGATATTATGAGTAACATGCCAATAAATTTGACAATATATTTTAAATGGATAAATTAATCTGGAAAAAACTGACCAAAATTGTTATAAGCAGAAATTAAAAAATCAGAATAATCCTACACTATTACAGAAATCTGTAATTAAAGATCATCTCACAAATAAAACTCCAGGTCCAAATGGGTTCCCTGTGAATTCTTGCAAACATTCCGAAATGAAATAATGCCATCTTACATAAACTCCTTTGGAAAATATTAGAGGGATTAATACTTTCCAACTCTTTCATGTCACCAGTTTAACCCTGATGCAAAAACTTAAGAAAATATTATAAGAAAAGAAAGAAGAGGACAATATTCCTCATGAATATAGATAATAAAATTCTGCACAAAATGTTAACAAATTGAATCCAAATTAGAGCAACAATATATAAAAAGAATGTCACATCAGGGCTACATGAAGTTTATTCTAGGAATGCAAGTTTGCTCTAACACTCTAGTTCAATCCATGTAATGTATATATTAATAAAATTAAGGGAAAGCCCATGTGATCATCTCACTAGGCTCAGTAAAAGCATTTGATAAAATTCAGTATCTATTCATGACAAAAATTCTCAGAAAATTGGTACCAGAGGGAATTTTCTTATTCTGATAATGGATAGCTAAAAAGTTCACAGCTTGCATCATGTTTAATGGTGGAATTTTGAGCACATTTTCCCCCTTAATTCAAAAAAAAGACAGGATAGTCCCTGTTAACCACCTCTACTAAACGTTATACTAGAAGTCCTAGCTAATGCAGTAAGTTAAGGTAAAGAAATGAAATATAAAGATTGGAAAGGAAGAGATAAAGCCATCTTTATTCAGAGAAGATATTCTTATGTATAGATAAAATTCAAAAGAATCTACAAATAAAATTAATAAGTAAATCTAGCAAGGTCACTATTATAAAAATTAATTAATCTGGCATAGCTTTTCCTCTTTCTACTTAGAACATTTCTGTGTCAGTATGTGTTAGGACTTTTTTTTGAAAACATCCTTTGGCTAGATCTTTTTCATCCATCATGAGAGCTTTCATCTTATTTTAGTTGGCATTATTTAGATATATTTAGAAGCATTTTAATACTTTATTTTGTGCTTTCAATTTGCTAGTTATTTTCTTTGCTTCTCATTTTTCCTTTGCCTAATTTCTGTTTGATTGAATTAATTACCTTGCCTGTANTAATTACCTTGCTTGTAAATTTTATTCTTGTAGAAGTTATGTATTCTAATTATTTTCTTTTAGTGGAGACCATTAAATATTTAGCATATAAATATGACATTTTCATAGTCTAAATATCTCTATCCTCCTCCTGAACAATACTAGGATCTTAGAATGCACTTGCTGTTATCACTGCTTTCTACCTATGTTCTATTTTGTCCACTGTTTTACTTTCATCTTTCATTTATAACCCTCTCATTAAGTTAGCCATTACTGATCTTTATGCTCAGCATTCTTTCATGCATGTCACTTTTACCTTTTAACTGAATTTAGATTCAGTTTTATTATTTCTGGAGTACTGTTTTTGGTATATTTTTCTGCAGAATCTGCCATTAGGAAATTCTCTCATTTCTTATTTTTTTGAAAATGCCTGTATTAATCTTTCTGTGTATATAATTCTAGATGATGGTTATTCTCCTTCACCACNTCTAGATTATGGTTATTCTCCTTCACCACTTTGAGAATATTATTTCATTGTCTTCTAGCTTATATTAATGAAAAGATTGCTGTTCATCTCATTTGTCTGGTATTTATATCTGCTTTTAAAATTTCTCCTTTGTTTTGATGCCCTGCAATTTCACTGTGATGTGAGTCAAGGTATGGATTTCTTACTTGTCTTGCTTAGGGCTAGAATTTATGTCTTTTGTCAATCTGGATAACTGGATAACCATGACAGTGTGGCCACTCATCTAGAGCCAGACATCCTGGACTGTGAAATCAAGTGGGCCTTAGGAAACACTACTACGAACAAAGCTAGTGGAGGTGATGGAATTCCAGCTGAGCTATTTCAGATCCCAAAACATGATGCTGTTAAAGTGCTGCACTCAATGTACCAGCAAATTTGGAAAATTCAGTAAGTAGCCAAAGGACTGGAAAAGGTCAGTTTTCATTCCAATCCCAAAGAAGGGCAATGCCAAAGAATGTTCTAACTACCACACAATTGTGGTCATTTCATATGCTAGCTAGATTATCAGAGAGGGCAATGTCAACCCACTCTAGTATTCCTGCCTGGCAAATTCCGTGGACGGAGGAGCCTGGTAGGCTGCAGTCCATGGGGTCGCGAAGAGTCAGATATGACTGAGCAACTTCCCTTTCACTTTTCACTTTCATGCATTGGAGAAGGAAATGGCAACCCACTTCAGTGTTCTTGCCTGGAGAATCCCAGGGACGGGGGAGCCTGGTGGGCTGCCATCTGTGGGGTCGCACAGAGTCGGACATGACTGAAGTGACAGCAGCAGCAAGATTATACTAAAAATCCTTCAAGCTAGGCTTCAGCAATATGTGAACCAAGAACTTCCAGATGTACAAGCTAGATTTAGAAAAGGAAGGGGAACCATAGATCAAATTGCCAACATCCATTGGATCATAGAAAAAGCAAGAGAATTCCAGAAAAACATCTGCTTTGATGACTATGCTAAAGCCTTTGACTGTGTGAATCAACAAACTGTGGACAAAAGAGATGGGAATAACAGGTCACTTTACCTGCCTCCTGAGAAACCTGTATGCAGGTCAAGAAGGAACAGAACTGGACATGGAACAATGGACTGGTTCAAAATTGGGAAAGGAGTATGACAAGGCTATATATTGTCACCCTGCTTATTAAACTGCTGTGCAGAGTACATCTTGTGAAATGCCAGGCTGAATGAATCACAAGCTGAAATCAAGATTGCTGAAAGAACTATCAACAACCTCAGATATGCAGATGATACCACTCTAACGGCAGAGGTGAAAAGGAACTTAAGAGCCCCTTAAAGAGAGTGAAAGAAGAGAGTGAGAAGTCTGGCTTGAAAATCAACATTCAAAAAACTAAGATCATGGCATCTGGTCCCATCACCTCATGACAAATAGAACAGGAAAAAGTGGAAACAGTGACAGACTTTATTTTATTGGGCTCCAAAATCACTGCAGACAGTGACTACAGCCATTAAATTAAAAGACACTTGCTCCTTGGAAGGAAAGCTATGACAAACCTGAGCAGGATATTTAAACGCAAAGACATCACATTGCCAACAAAGGTCCATATAGTCAAAGGTATGATTTTTCCAGTAGTCATGTATGGATGTCAGAATTGGACCATAAAAAAAAGTTGAGTGCCGAACAATTGATGCTTTTGAATTGTGGTGTTGGAGTCTCTTGAGAGTCCCTTGGACTGCAAGGAGATCAAACCAATTCTAAAGGAAACCAACCCTGATTACGGTAAATATTCATTGGAAGAACTGATGCTGACATTAAAGCTCTAGTATGTTGGCCACCTAATGAGAAGGGCTGACTCATTGGAAAAGACCTTGATGCTGGAAATGATTGAAGGCAAAAGGAGCAGGAGGCAACAGAGGATAAGATGGTTAGACAGCATCACCGATTCAATGGACATGAATTTGAGCAAACTCCAGGAGATAGTAAAGGACAAGGAAGTCTAGTGTGCTGCAGTTTATGATGTTGAAAAGAGTCAGACATGATTTAGTGACTGCACAGCAACAGTCGATTCTGGAAACTTCTCAGCCATATTTGGATAAATTATGCCACTTTCCATGTTACTCCTCTGCTTAAAATCCTGCTGGGTCTCCCTTATCTATTGACAGTATTACTACTCAGGGCTGTCACAGTCTGGCCTCTACACATTTCTGAAATTAAGTTTCCACTTCTGTCTTCCAGGAAAGCCCATCACTCAAATTGCTGATACATTTCTTACTCATAACTTAGCTTAATTGTCACCTATTCTCTGAAGCCTTTCCTGAAACCTCTGCTGCTAAGAACTTTGTGTACCCCTGGTTTCCTGTTTACACAATCCACTGATTGCATTTATCTATTTATATGTAAATTTCCCCCCAATAAACTCAAGTCCCAGTGGACAGTTCCCTTTGTATTTATAGAGACAGGCACTTAGTGTGGGCTCGATAAACAGTTGTAGATTGAATGAATGAATGAATAAAGAAAATGAAAGTAAATACTGTCTACCTCATAGGGATCTTGTAACAACTAAATATCAGTGCATACCACAAGATAAAGCACCTGGAAAATAACAACTGCTAATCTCTTATTTGAATTGAAGACAATTCATGCAGTGTTTTGGTACAGTGGGTTATGTACCAAATTGGTTTTTCCTTTAAATTTCCTTATTCCATATGGCATAGAACAGAGTTCTTAGTGTTCTTTGATTATAATGAAGTATTTTTTTGGTTTTGTGCCTTTTCTTCCAATTGCTGTACTTCTGAGCCTAAAAAAACCAGGGAGTTCTATGAGAATGCTTGATATAGTTTACTAGCTGTTACATTCTGTTCTGAAAATTGAGTTCATCTGTGAATACTCTTCTCCCATACATGTTGGTGGCTTTCTCCTTTCTTCCATTAGGTGTCTACTCTAATTTTACCACGAGTTAGGCCTTCACAGACTCTCATTATAAAATAGTAAATGTCCACCCACATCCTTTTCTATCCTCTTTTACCTGCTTTATTTTCCCCAGTACACTCCTCCACAGTGAAATATATACAGTATTTACCTCTTTTATTATTTTCTGCTCCTCCCATACACACTGGCCTATAACTTCTTAAGGGTAGGAACTTTGCTTTATGCTTAGAGCAGTATCTGGAATATAGTAGGTGCTTGGTATGTATTCCTTAAATAAGTGTATCAATGCAGGTGCCATTGAGTCTCATCAGTATAAATCCTGATGCTATAGTAGACAAACACCATACAACCACCCTGGACATGGTAGCCTTCAACATTCATCTAGATCTGGGATGAGATTACAAAACTTGGCTCCTTTGCTTTTCCCTATAACAGACTAATGCACGATTTCATCCTGAAAACTAAAGAAATCACTTCCCTTCCTGGCAGTACCTAAAGCGAGCTCTAAGCTGGCTGCATACAAAGCCCGTCTGTTCTCTCCTGGTTTAAAGACAGAGGCAGTTCCTGCCCACTTTCAGCAAGCTTTATTTTGCTTTCTGTTTTCTTTCACTGCTACAGGACAATTTACATATCTTTTCTACCCATTCTATCGTTTTGACCTTGCCAAGAGCTTTCAATTAATACTTTGTGTGCACTTGTGCAAAGAAAGCACCCATTTGCAATGTCTATGGGAAACAAATTCTTATTACTTCATAGAAACAAACTTCTAAATGTGTAATTCATGTGTATATTATGAGAGAGGTTCACAGATGATAAATGGCTGGTTGAAAGCCACAGAACTAAAGTTTTTAACACAAGTAGATCTAACACCCACATCCCTTGTCAAGTTTGTGCTCTTCTGCCTGATTTTCCTTTAATACAATCATTTATGCTTCTCCTAAGCACCTGGGCATTAATAGAAAACCCTCATTTCTTACTAGTGTATATCTCTGTCTGTGACATCAGACATCTTACCTCCTCAGTCTTCAGCTGTCAAACTGTTGTATTGATTTTTCGGGTGCCATCAAGCTTCTGTTTCCAGATTTAGCATGACTGAAAAGAATGTGGTCTTTCAGCTAAGCTGACATTCCAAGGTCAGCTTTGTGGCCAGTGAAAACTCATGGCCTGAGGATTCTGACACAGCTACCCGACACCTGAGGGAGAGCTTGCCTCTGCCTACTCATCCTTGCTAGGACATGCTGCCCCCACCTTGCTGCTCAGTACTGACTGTCAGAGCCCACATAGGCTCCAGTAATGTGACTGTGAACACTCACCGCTCAAGATACCCGGGGCACCTTCTGTGTTAAGGCTAATGCCTGGGGCTATCATTGGACAGGCAGTGCCTCCTAGTGGCCAAGGCTCCAAAGGTTTCCAGCTGAAAAGTGGCCAGGACAGTAACAACCCACCTGGCAATCCTTTCTCTCTCCTTCTGAGTCTTGTCCCTACCTTTTTGCAGTGTGTCCAGCTCCACATCATGCAATGAGAATTCATCATCAGGTCCCAGTCTTTTCAGTATTTTGCTGACTGAATTCCCAATCATGACCATGATGATGAAAAAATTGTGGGAGGACAGTAGGAAGTATAAATATAACAAAGTCACTAACACCTCCAGAGCAAGTCAGTTTGAAAAGTGCTTTGTAATCATGTGGTCACTGTTCCTCCTTCTCATCAGCCAAATGAGAGCTCTGACAACCCCACTCTTATAGGAGACTTATGATGCCCAGAAGTGCCGAGTCATCCTGCTGAAGTCATTCTTCTTAAACTTCCTTAAGAATAATTCCAGCTGTGTTGCAGAGATATGCAGAGGCTTAGCTGGTTTCTCTGGAAGCTTTTATTCTAAAAGGAACATGTATGATTCTAAGGATCATATTTTAAAGTGTATATGCTTCACAAAATGAAAGGTAAATCATTTCCAGAAGCGTAACCTTGAGATTAGGTCCTTAGGCTCTTGCTGGCACAGCATGTACAAATGCATATTTGGGTCTGGGAAGGAATGTATCTGGGAGCTGCAGAGGAATTATGGAGGCTCCACTTCTCCATGAGAAAGAGAAATTCTATACAATGGATAAGGCCATGCTACAACGAATGGAAGTGGGAACTCTTCCATCTATAAACCCCTTTGGTCTCCAAGGCATCCTTGCCCTCATGCTATGTCTTGTCTCCTCGAGGGTCCCTTCTACCAGGACTTTCCCCAGAAAATGCCTAAATTCCAGCCTTTTCTCTGTGCCATTTCTATCTTTTCCTCATCAAAACATACCTGTCCCCTGTCCATTCTCTCAACTGCCTTGGAAAGTAATCTGATAAAGCATTTCATGCTAAAATTTGAATAGTAGGTCACCACCCATTGCGGACAAAAGTCTGTATGGTCAAAGCTATGGTTTTTCCAGTATTCACGTACAGATGTGAGAGTTGGACCATGAAGAAGGCTGAGCAAAAACAATTGATGCTTTTGAACTGTGGAGTTGGAGAAGACTCTTGAGAGTCTCTTGGACAGCAAGATCAAAGCAGTCAATCCTAAAGGAAATCAATCCTGAATATTCATTGGAAGGACTGGTGCTGAAGCTGAAGCTCCAATACTTTGGCCACCTGATGCGAAGAGCTGACTCATTGGAAAAGATCCTGATGCTGGGAAAGATTGAAGGCAGGAGGAGAAGGGGGTAACAGAAGATGAGATCGTTGAATGGCATCACTGATTGGCCATAAGTTTGAGCAAACACTGGGAGATAGTGAAGGACAGGGAAGCCTGGTGTGCAGCAGTCCATGGGGTCACAAAGAGTCAGACAAAACTGAGTAACTGAACAACAACACATTGTTCTGCTCCTCCCACTGACATTCACATTGTAAGTGGGGACACCTGAAGTCCTTGAATCACTGGGCTTGGAAATCAACTTTATCTCCTGAATTAAACACACCACTCACATCCATCATCCCCTAACACTCAATCCCAAATATGATGTTGTTGAGGAACAGGCCTTTGCTTCCTGAGCTCTCTTTGGATGTCCCCACAACTGACCACTCTTGGTGTGTCACTATAGTGACTAATTACTCCGGAGGCTTTGATCCCGACTTACTGGCACCACATCCAGATATTGTCGAAAATTCATTCAACCCACAAACAGAGCTGAGAAGAGACACTAAACCTTCAGGGTTTCTTTGCAATGATTGCACCTTGCTAGGGAAGGTTTCGGAGAGCCATGGGCTGTTCCAAAAGAGGGAAGGACTCTGGCAATTGTCTGGAAGATGTCAAGCAATTAGTGTGGCCAGAATGTAAAGAACTGGAGGCTGGGTGGGGGGAGGTGAATGAGTGTTGGACATTAAGGGGATATGATGCTGAAAGCCTGAGGTCTGTACTGCCATCATCAAGTTCTTGGGTTTCTAAGACATTTCTAGAAAATGCACCATGCCACCAGTAAGACCCAGAAACAGCCCGCGTGTTCTGCTCTCATTCCTACCTTTGGCCCTTTCTCCTTCTTCTCTCAAACCTCCCACCCCTGGTCAGCTTTTCCGCCTCCCGGTTGCGACTGGCTTTAAACATCTCCAGGGCAGCGAGCCTCTGCTCCGAAGTCTAACGTTAACCGCATCACCCGCCGCATCACCGGGCGCGCAAGCTGATCCGCACCGGGCGCGCAAGCTGATCCGCACCGCGCGGCGCTGATTCGCTGCCGCGGAGACTGCGGCGCCGTGACGCGCCCGCCCCTCGCGGTGCACGCCGGCTGGTGCAGCCTCAGTCTCTGCAGCCGCGGCCACCGGGAGCAGCGCTGCAGCCGGGGCACCGACGCCTGAGTGCCCGCTCAGCGCCCCCGAGGATAGCGACGGCGAGCCCTCAAAGCGCGCACGATGCAGGCCACCGCCGATTCCACCAAGATGGATTGTGTTTGGAGCAACTGGAAAAGTCAGGGTATTCTCTTTATTTCAGTAGTGCATGCCTGCGGCGCACGGGAACCCGGGACCCGGAATCAGCCATTGTGCATCATTTCACCTGTGGGACCTATGCATGCTTTATCCCCAAGAGCTTTCTGTTGGGGGGAGTAAACTTGTTATGTCAAAAATCAGAGTGGATGGTGTTTGGTTTTTTGTTTTTGTTTTTTACTTTTCCCATCTTAAAAAAAAAAAAAAAATCCCCCACCCCCACCCCTTTGTTTTCTTGTTGTCAGGCTACTGTTTTAAATGCATCTTTTGCCTCCTCCTGGAGCTCTTTTGGGTTCCGCTCAACGTCAAGTACTTGTTTAATCTCTTCTTATTCCCGGAGTTAAAATGCTTTCTTATTGTTCCATGTATCCCAGTGCATTTAATTTGTGCCTAAAGATTGAAATCTAGTAGAACAGTTAACTGAGTGGGTTCTAGTGCATCCTTTTAAGAGGGACACACCCATTTTAGGGTTATTAATTTGTGGTCACACAAAGGAAACTGGAAATGCAGACTAGCTCTCAAAATCCTGAAAATATGATGGCGTAGACACATATTAGGATGATTCACTTTGAAATATTTTGGGTTTTTTGTCTGACATTGAGGTAACTTGTAACTACTGTTCATTAATAATGGATATATCTGGAACAAATGGAGGGAAATTAAAAAACAGTGCCAGTTGCTCTCTGATATAACAGATTTATTTTGAAACAGTCCATATTAGCACTGGGTGTGGCCACCCTCCAGCCTCGCTTGGATTGCTTTTCAGCCATTTTTATTCAGCCTCATACTTCACACATCTCCATCTCGCCTTTGTTACATTAAGATACTCTCCTTCACCTTGCTCAGTTTGAGATTACTAGGAGAAAGGGAGACTTTGCAAGAATGAATTGTGTGTTGTAAAGTTGGATGTTTGTTATATGAAGTGTCTTTTAATGTTTAACAAATGGCTCTGAAGAAGGTGCGTTTGACTTAACCTGCAGGGTTGCAGCATCCCTCAGGGGACCAAGAATACTCTGGAGCAGAAACTGATTTTTTGTTTTAAAGGCACCTTTCTCTTGTAATATTGTATCACAAAAAGGATGGGATGTCTTAATGCCCCATAGAGTTTTTCTTTGGTAAATATTTTAAGCAAAGAAAAAGTAAACATGAACCTCAGAATTAAGAGCATATTTTCTCTGCCTCTTAGTTGGGTGGCAGAGACATAAAATGCAATAGTCTAGTTCAAATTATTTGGCTCTATTGGAAATACAACTGTCAAAAGTGAATAAATGGGCCTAATAAATTTAAAAGCCAGGAAATAAGAAATGTATGGCCATCCAGGGACATCATTTTAGAGAATGATGATAACTACATGACCTGGAATATGTTTTATACAGAAGACAGCTGTGAAAATTCTTGGTAACATTTCATTCTTGCTACATGTTTAGACTCATCCAGTTTATTCCAAATACACACTCAATGGATATCTATGGCTTGATAGAATACCAAGTTTAGTTGGATATAAAGTTGGTTTTTAAGATTATTCTTATGGATTTCCTCTATTCTTACCAAAAGTAGGTAGCAGAAGTGTCAAATTTTCTAATATGTGTAAGATCTAAGGCACTGTTTCATCACAATCCTATGTGTTTTGCCTCTGTTGACATTTTCACTGGGTGATTAAAAATATGGACATTTATAATCAGAAAACAACACAAAATGCTTTAATTTGTCCATTAAAGACTGTCATTTTCATTTGCAGTGTACAGCTGTTTATGAAGATTAATGCAGGATTGTTGAGGGTCTTTTATACTCTATGACCTTTGGTAATCTTCTGTACCATTGATTTCCTTTTGTCAGATAGAACAAAGCCATTATCCTGAAAATTGACTGATAACTGGGTGGGTGGGTTTATAGGCATAAAGGAGAAATTATAAGTAAATTATTCCTGTTTCTCCTCAATAGGAGAACTTTCATCTAAATTAAAATCTACAATAAGATTCTTGTTTAGTATTTTAGTGTATCTTCATTTTAGTTCTCTAATTATTAAAAAAAAGCTGTTCTTAACACTGGCTGCATATTAATATCACCTGGGAAGCTTTAAAAAACACAAAGGATGCCTGTGCCCCACCTCTAGAGGTTCTGATTCCATTGAGCCAAGCATCAGTATTTTCAAAAGCTCTCAGATGATTTTAACACATAATCAGGGTTGAAACCACTCAGGTGTAATAATTCTTAGCCCAATCCATAGCCCAGCAGAGCAAGGTCTAGTATACAAATGATGAAACGGGTTTGATACAAGAGCAGCTGTGAATGTAGTTTAAAAAAAGTCAGTATAACATTGGGGATAATGTCCTCCAGAAATAGTGAGAAGTGAAGGTTTTGCTTGGAAAAGGGAATAAAGGGAGCCCCGAGGCTTCCTCCATATTATTAAACAACTCTACAGAGAAATTGTAGTTCCTTAGGTATGTCAGGAAGACTCTACTGAAACTAATATAATGTGTCCTAAAAACTATAGTATACATGCAAAAGGAAGCTTATATTTATTTTATTAATATATATGATTTTAGCTGTAGACAAGAATGTTTAAAGAGACTGAAGTCCACATTATACTACATTACACAGATTCTGCTTCCATTAAAAAAATGATACTCATACCCAATTTGTTGATAAACCAAAGCCCAATCTGCTCAGTGAAGATGAAATAAGAAAATAACCTAATAAAACTTGGCAATATACCTGGGATTCTTCAGATTACTGGTTATTACTGTTAAATATTAACATTTACTGGGCACTTTTACTACTTTACTTGTATCATTGCAGTTAATCTTCATGAATCCTGTGATGTGTGAGTTTTATTATTATCCCATTTTAGAAGTGATGAACTGAGGCTTCTTGCCAACGCACACATCTTGTAATACCAGAGGCCGGATTCAAGCCGAGGCTGTCTGACTCCAAAGCCCTTTGATTCTTCTACTCTACCATCTGCCTCCAAAGTAGATGGCTTCTTCCTCAATGGTTTTTCTAAAAATGTTAAGAATTATCTAGGTAGTAGGGGAGTGTTAAAAACCCCTCCCATTTACATACCTTTCATTTTGCCAAATGTCTTCTCATTTGTGCTTTTCAGTTTACTCTTGAACAACATGAGGCTCAAAGAGGTTATGTGGCTTGCCCAGAGTTTTTCATTAAGTGGCAAGTGGGGTAGTGAAAAGGTGACTGCGGCCGAAAATCCTGAACTCTTCCCATATCACATACTATCTCTTTCACTAATGCTGAGTTTCAGAAAGTGAACTCTCCTTTACCCCTTCCAAGATATTTTCATACAGCTTATTTCTTTAAAGACAAAGCAATATTGAGCAGTTGAGTCAGTGATTTTGATCAATTTACACCATTGTCATCATCATCATCATGAGCTCATCATTAAAAATTCTCCATCATTATTATCCACGTGTTGATCATTGTCCTAAACTCTTGTTACAGATCTTATTCTCATATCTTTCTGAGATTATTGTTTTACTCTCACTTCTCTGGTGGCTCAAACATTAAAGAATCTGCCTGCAATGCAGGAAACCCGGGTTTGATCCCTGGGTCGGGAAGATCCTCTGGAGAAAGGAATGGCTACCCGCACCAGTATTCTTGCCTGGAGAATTCCATGGACAAAAGAGCCTGGGCAGGCTACAGTCCATGGGGTCGCAAAGAGTCGGACACAACTGAGCAACTAACACAACAACATTTTATAGAGGAGGAAATGGGATTTTAAGGTTGAGATGGCTAGTAATTTGTCCTAGGACTTAATGAGTCCCAAATGCAGAGCAGTCTGCTCTTTTGACCACTCTATATACTACCTGAATCCAAATGGTACTGTGGCAGGGGACCACTCGTTCATATCATTTCACTTGTACTCTAAAGATTGCTTTTTTTTGTTTCACTGCTTTTGACAGTTTCATGGGCAGGACACTTGGCAATGTGGCAAGTTGAGACTAATAGCTCCCACTTACTGTATGTGGCAGCATTTTGTACTTACAGATTCCCCTAAAATATTGTAAAGTATTGAAGGGTGAAATACCTTCCAGAGAATATAATCTCACATTTCTCATTTTGTTAGACAATAAAGTATTTTGAAAACTATATGCTGACCTATAGTTCTCTGTGAAAACAGTGTTGAGGGTAGTCTGTTCTCAAAGGTGCTAGTTCAGAATGACCACGCCTCCCCAAATACAGAAGAAATGTCTGTTTTAGCCACAGGAATTGAATTGTATGCTTGTATTTTGAAAATGGCATTTAATAAAGACAATTTTACATACAGACCTAAAGATAGACCAGTCCCATCATTCAGCATTTTATTTAGGTTCAGTATTATTAGAACGCTTGTGCAAACCTTACAGCATAAATAATTTCATCTACAAACTCCCTCTCTCAGATTCTAAAGAGATCTAATGGGAAGACTTTCTTAGCTGATGATCTAGGGATTTGTTTTTAATGAAAGAAAACTCATTATACAGATAATATACCAAATGTAGGTAGTTATTACTTCACTGAAAAATAAAATTCTCCTTTTTCACAAAGTATTATCATTATCAAGAGAATTTTTTTAAAGGAATATTTCAAAATTCGGGGAGAAAATAGTGGCTTTTTTGGTTTTCTAAAAATAATACTTGTGCATTATGAAAATTTCCATTTCAGCAAAGAGAGTTTCAAATGAAAGCCACAAATCACCCAAAGTCCTTCCATCTAGAGTTGATTAATGTTAATATTTGTTGAATATCTTCCGATATCTGTATACCATATAAAATGAATCTAGAGGACGAGGTAGAGAACAAAAGCAGTTTTTATTAAACAAGACTGTACATATCTTAAAAAGAATCTGAAATAATTTAATGGAAGAAACCAACATGAAAGAATTGCTCAACTTCAAGTACATGTTTCTTTGTGTTATGAGCTATTCCTTACTAAAATTAAGAAAAAAACTATGAAAAGCATCAATGGGGTAGACTCATTTTTTAATTACATGTTTTGGCTTTAGACTGTATAGATGGACTCTGCAGTGTTTTTTTTTTTTTTTTAAGGAAGATCCACCATGGGTAAGAAAGGTTGACAAAAATTCCAGTCTAAATATACATCTTCAAATCTATGGTTTTTCTCATATTTCCATGAATTAATATTTCCTTCATTAAAAAATAATAATATTCCTGATACTTCATCACTAACACATTATGATTAGTATATATCAATAGGGGTTGTGGATGAAATCTTCTGTCATAATCAGCAGGCCCTTCCTTCATTTTTAAAAAGTTTCTCTCCTTGCCTCCTTCCCTCCTACTTTTTTCTTATAGTATTTGAAATGATGTTCTTTACTCAGTTCTTTTTCATCTTTAGAAAAATTAATACATTCAGGAACAGAAATCTGTGAAGAAATTGACCTATTTTGAGTTCACTTAAAATAGAATTCTAAAATCCACAGAAAGCTAATTAAATTTGCATCACCACTAAATTTCCCATCCTTCTCAACCTGTTCCCTAAGTTGTGTGCATATTTGACCATGTGTTAATATTTACATTGTCACTTTTCCAGTTCCATGACTGCCTTATAATTAAGCTCACAATTTGAAAACTAAGAACTTGACATTAATATTTTTTTAGAAACACATCTTCTGCCTATATTATGGGTAATAATAACTATATTAAAACATGAAATTATAATTATATTCTAACTTCATAGAATATATTTCAAATAAAATAAGATTGTTAGGAGTTTTAGAACATAGAAGTATAGAGTTCTATTTCCCCAAATGTTTGAGCTATGAAGTTAAATCTGAGCAATTATCTTATTGTTTCACAAGAGAAAATCCTCAAGTTCTTTGTTATTTCTTATATTGACAAAGGCAGAAAATACTTCAAGCCTTACTTACAGGTTCTTTGACCAAACTGGTGTTTATTAGAATTTATTACATGCATGTTTCATTGCTCAGTCATATCCAACTCTGCTTCCCTGTGGACTGTAGGCTGCTAGGGTGCTCTGCCCATGGAATTTCCAGGCAAGAATACTGGAATGAGTTACCATTTTCCCCTCCAGGAGATCTTCCCAACCCAGGGACTGAACCCAGGTCTCCTGCGTGTCCTACATTGGGAGGTGGATTCTTTACCACTGAGCCACCTGGGAAGCCCCAGAATTTATTACAGTTAGACCCATTTCACAGTGGGCATAGTTCAAATGTAGTCATATCTTAAGTTGGGCCTTCAGAATCATTTCACCAAACTGCAGACCAAATCTAGTGGTAATGGGGGTCAGGAATGCATAATGTTTTATTGAATAGAACAAAAGTACAGTGAGAGATTATTCCTTTCCTTGTCATATCTTTTCAGTTCAAGAAATATTTTAGCCATTATAGTCTGTCAAGTTTTTAAAATATATTCTATTTTAACAAAAAGAACCAAGAGCAATCTTCCTCCATGATTCTCTTCTATTCTGATACAATGATGGATTTTAATAAAGGTATGGCTCAGACTAAAGATTTTGTGACTAATTATGACTGATGACAAGCCAACCAATGAACCTTTTTGTATTTTGATCAAGTCAGAAAGCTTATTAAAGAAAGAAAAGGCACACGAATACATTCATTATTCAATCTCCTGAAAATTTTTCTGTGTGCTTCCCTCAACTATCATGTCCCCAAGGCCTATTGTTCTCTCCACGTGACCATAAATCTTCCTTTCATCCCAAATGAGCCCATTTGCTGGAGGTTTAGCAGGAGGGGCTGACCCCCTCATCTTAAATACTGGGCCCTACTGTTTCATTTCCTGGCCAGGCCGACTCTGCCAAGGTGACAGCGGCCTAAGCAGCGCTGTGTTAACTTTACAGGGTGTAATGTGACCCTTTAGAAGCTTTAGGGCTTCCCTGGTGGCTCAGATGGTAAAGAACTCACCTACAACACGGAAGACCTGGGTTCGATCCCTGGAGGAGGGCGTGGCAACCCACTCCAGTATTCCTGCCTGGAGAATCCCCATGGACAGAGGAACGTGGCGAGCTGCAGTCCATGGGGTCACAAAGAGTCAGACATGACTGAGCAACGAAGTACGGCACAGCAGCTGGTTCATTTCCTGGCCAGGCAGACTCTCCCAAGATGACGACGGCCAAAGCATCACTGTGTTAACTTTACAGCGTGGAATGCGACCCTAGTGGTTAGAACTAGCAAACAGGAACCACATTCAGCTGCTAAGTCCAGGAAAATGATAAATCTTACGTGAACATAAAAGTAGTTTACATTATCAGTCTAATCTGAAGGGTAGTTGTTAGAAGAATGTGTTTGCTTTTGTGTCGCATAGAAGAAAAGTCCCAGAGATTGTTGCTAGCTGTGCCTTTGGCAGTAAAATCCTTCACTTCCCGTTGTTCTGCCAAAGCTGATTAGAGTAGATCACCTGTGTAGGTTAAATGCTGTGCTCTTTTACTGTCTATATGGAGCACCAGGCTTAATGTATCTTTCCTTTCAAAACATCTATTGAATTACTTAACTGTCTACAGATAATGTTGGCATTTTTCTCTTGACAGTCATTTTGACTGCATTTAAAAGATGTGAAGAAGGACTTAGAAAATGAAATCACTGCAGGAATCTTATCTGCAAAAATCTTTTAGCAATTTCCCCTCTGAATTCAGGGCTCCTGCATTACCTTTTTAAATTTTACCTTATGTGGAAGACTGTTTCATGGCAAATGAAACTCATAGATTAGTTGACCAGACAGTGTCATCTTTGAGGCTCTCTGTGTATGTTTAAAGTATTTTCTTACATCTATTTCCATTATGTTTCTCTAGTTTAATGGCAAAATGAGGGAATAAAGTAGGAAAAGTTACTAATGTTTCTTCTTGTTAACTTTTTGTGGTGATATTTTGTTTACCTAACAAAAATCAGAGTAATGGGCTTTTTAAAAGATATTTTTATTATTATCGTTAGGTTTTGTTTGGTCACTCCATATGGCCTTCAGGATCTTAGTTCCCCAAGAAAGGTTCAAACATCATGCCCGCTGCAGTGGATGTGTGGAGTCCCAACCACTGGACCACCAAGGAAGTCCCATAATCACTGCTTTAGACACTGAGTTGTAAAGAACTGAGACTTTTTTAGCCTTGTAATCCTTTCCACAAGGTAGTCAATTATTGGAAGCTTGCTAAAAAGTAAATATAAAAGTCAGGTGAAAGTGAGAGTTAGTCGCATAGTCGTATCCAACTCTGGGATCCAGGGGACTATAGCCTGCCCAGCTCCTCTGTCAGTGGGACTCTCCAGGCAAGAGTACTGGAGCGGGTTGCCATTTCCTTCTCGAGGGGGGTCTTCCTGACCCAGGGATCGAACCTGGGTCTCCTGCACTGCAGGCAGATTCTTTACCAACTGAGCCACTATATCATTTTTCAACAGTTCTTTTCTTCAAATGCTGATATCATTTGTGAACAGGAATCTCACACATTTTCTGACCTTGCCTTTTAAAAAGTAGCACTAACTTGTCACATAGCAAGTGGTGCAGTGTTACCTGAAATCCTTTCTAGACCAAGATGAAATATAAATAAATACATTTAAGAATATGGTGCAATAATGCAGATAATTGTGCACAAGTTATTGCCATTTATATTATCTACATTTTGCCTTATAAATTGAATAGCTGCACCACTGTCTTTTCAGTTCATACATGTTTAATATACTTTCTGAATACTGGCATCACTATTAGATCATTTAATTTTACGTTTAAATGTTTTACATTTAAAATAAGGTGCCAATCCAAAAAACTCAGGACTGCCGCAAAAAGGCTTTCTCCCTAGAAGTTTGACATTGAATTTTATTTCCATTTAGCTATTAATTCAAACCTTGGATCACTTCTGTTTTATTGTTCTTTTCTTGCCCAGATTATGGAAATGAGGGTAGCACTGATTTCAGCATTTGAGATTAGGATTCTTCAAATCCTCCAGTCCACCCCTGACTGAATTAGTTCTGAGTCAGCTTCAGGCAGGCTGCAGTGTGAGCTCCCATCTGTGGTTTGGGGACCAAGATGAATTCACTGAGCCCTGTCTGTTTATTAGATTGATAGAAGGCACTGATCTCCCATTTCGTTTCATTGCTCCTTGGTATTTAGCAAAGCGATTTTTATAATTGGCAAAGCAATACAATAATTTACCTGCCTTAGTGAATGTGCACTTAGCTGTCTAAACTCTCACCTAGCCTTCCTGTATTAGGATATTGAAGGAAGAGACAAGCTATTTATTACGGTATCCAAAGGCTACATGTGATCATTTGCTGCAATTACAGAGATGCTTATTTTTTTTCTTATTTGGACTCTAAGGAAACTTTATTCAAATACTGATTTTTCTGGACCAGGTACTAGAAAGCTTCCTACACAAGTTTGCATAACTCTAAGCAAAATTAAAATGTGAAAAATTGGCATTTATACAGCGACTCTGGAACACAAAAATTCTCTTCTGTGATCACACTTCATCACTTCCTACCCTTCCCACTGAATCCTCAGAACTTCAGGCTGTTTGCTGGCTTTCCCAACACACACAGCCCTTGATGCTTTCCGCTTTCCCAGCCCATAAGTTCCCAAAGATCTTCACTGCTCGTCATTCCCAGCCTGAGCCCAAGGTGGTTCATTTCACTTCTGTCCTCTTGGATCTTTGACTCCTCTAACCATGCCCCTGTGCCAGCTCACAAATCTGGTCTAGCCCCATCATCCACAGATCAGAGTGCTCAACCTCTAACCCTGTTGACTGGATCCATAGAGATCCTTGACTCTAACCAAACCCTCTTACTTCCTGGAAGTTCTTTATTAATTTGTTTTTGAGTCCTTACTGTATTTTTCTAGATCAGTTCTGTCCAATAGAAATATAATGTGAGACACACATGTCATTAAAAATTTTCTAGTAGTCACATTAAAAAGCGAAAAGGAACAGGAAAAGTCATTTTTGATAATATACTGTATTTAATCCAGCATACCTAGAGTATAAACTTTTCAATAACAGAAGATCACTATGAAAATGATTAATGAGATATTTTTATGTCTTTATGCTGTCTGAAATCTGACATGTACTTTACACTTGCAACGTATTTTAATTGAGACTTGCCACATTTCAATTATTCAGTAACTACTGTGGCTCATCACTGCTGTATTGACTTGCAACGTATTTTAATTGAGACTTGCCACATTTCAATTATTCAGTAACTACTGTGGCTCATCACTGCTGTATTGAACAATGCAGTTCTGGACCTCTCCCAATCTCTTTAAGCCCTGCTTGTATCCTCCTCAGTCTCAAGAGAACCTTAGGAGTCATTTTCCAGAGAAGAGTTGAGTAAATCCACCTTGAGCCACTTGATGATGTTCTCGTTCCTCCTCAGTATATATCTGTAGCCACACCCATCCTTTAACAAAATGTTCCTCCATCTTTATCCAGCCTTTCATGCTTATGGGCTGTGACAGAGCCCATCCTTTCCCTGCCTTTTCTTTCACTTTGCTCAAACAAATATCTCCTCGTTCCAGTATCTCATCTCTCCCCTTTCTGCCAACATTCCCAAGTTTACTTAACCTTGAAAAATTGCTTATTGCTTCTCCCTGAACTACCATTCTCTTTACCATCTTCTTTACTACTTTGAACTTCCCTCCACTGACTCAACCCTTTGTGATAGAGCTTCCATCCTCACTCTATGCCAGTTATGGGTGACTTCCTAGTCTCTAAAACCAGGGGTCCTTTCTCATTTCCTTCATTGCATCTATAACATCCCACACTGTAGCCTACCCCTTTCTTCTGGAAGTTTCCTTCTTCTTGACTGCCATAACCAACACTCTTGAGGGACCCTTTCTAATACCTAGATGGGACTTCTTTTTTTTTTTTTTTAATTTCAAGTGGAGGCTAATTACTTTACAATATTGTAGTGGTTCTTGCCATACATCGACATGAATCAGCCATGGGTGCACATGTGTCCCAATCCTGAACCCCCCTCCCACCTCCCTCCCAATCCCATCCCTCAAGGTCGTCCCAGTGCACCAGCCCTGAGCACCCTAGACAGGACTTTTTTTTACAGTTTTATTCAATCCTTTGAGTAAAGAATGAATTATAGGTCATCCTCTATTGTGCCTCTTAGTCTCTCCTCTCTTGGAGGTTTCCTCTACTCTCATGGCTTGAATCATCATTTCCACTCAGAATACATCCAAATGTAAATATTCAGCCTTCTTATCTAAGAGGGACTTCCCTGGGGGCTCAGATGGCAAAGGATCTGCCTACAGTGCAGGAGAACTGGGTTTGAGCACTGGGGTCAGGGAGATCCCCTGGAGAAGAAAATGGCAACCCATTCCAGTACTCTTGCCTGGAAAATCCCATGGACAGAGGAGCCTGGCAGACTACAGTCCACGGAGTCGCAAAGAGTCGGACACGACTGAGCAACTTCACTTTCTTTCTTCTTTCTTATCTAAATGTCAGCCCAGCACTTCCACTTGTCTGCTCTGCATATCCATCTGAACATCACGTGGATATTAATGTCCATTTTAGCTCAGGGCTACTGTGACAAACCTATAAAAAGAAATCATTTTATTTCCAAGCCTTTAAAAAATTACCGTGTTGTGTGTAATTGTCAGCGTCATCTCATTTGTGATCCCTGTCCCATCTCTGCCCCAGGCTGTGTCAAAATGCCCTGCTTGATGTCATCACAGCAGAAGCTGGAGATATGAAAACAAGTGTCAGCTTTTTGCCAAACCAGTTTCCCCTAAGATTTCCTATTTTTGTCACTGATACTAATCATTCTATCACCCAGCTTTGAAATGTTGCTTTCCCCCTTAATTAGTACTTCCTCCTTTCTCCCACAGCTAGTCAGTCACCGTTCTTGTCAACTAATCCTTCATAATATTTCCCTTTATTCACCCCATCTCCTTAACAAACTGTTCACCACATTCCCAAACCATCCTCCATCCTCTTTCATCAATCCCAGCGCTGTCCCTTTCTTGAACTCGGCTTTTGCCACTGCTGACAACACAGGATATATTGGCACTGATGCAGCATTTTTAAAAAATGTTCAGTCTTCCCAGCTAGATCTTAAGTTCCTTAAAAGCAGGAACAGAATGTTATGATCTCTTCATGCCTGTGCTTACTAAATAACAGATGGCCAGTAACTGTGTACTGTTGACAATGACTTTATTTCCCTTAAAGAGAAAAATCACTATAAATATCTAGTTCTGGAAGCAGATTTAAATATAATCAAGTGGTCTCAAATTAATTTAGCATACTTTGGGGGACAGTTAACTTCCAACCACATAACAGAACAGAGGCAACTGTTCTGAGAAACACATCGAACTTAGGGTTTGATCTTGCTTCTCCTATTAACTAGTTAGTATGTTGTTGTTGTTTAGTTACTAAGTCGTGTCCTATTCTTTGTGACTCAGTGGACTGTAATCTGCCAGGTCCCTCTGTCCATGGGATTTCCCAGGCGAGAATACTGGAGTGGGTTGCTATTTCCTTCCCCAGGGGATCTTCCCCACTCAGGGACTGAACCTGAGTCTCCTGTACCAGCAGGCAAACTCTACTGCTGAGACACCAGGGAAGCCCCAACTAGACAGTATATGAGTTTCTTCAGTTCCCTCACCTATTATACGCCTGTTTAATGGAGTTTATCGTGAGGTTTAAATGAAGTAATATGCGAAAGTGCTTTGAATATTTCAGAATCTGTGTAAATAGAGAATCATGTCATAAAGTACCTAGAATCAACTTCCCTCGGATGTTTTAAGAGAAACTTTTGTTAACCTCCCAGTTAGAAACCTCCAGCAATTTTAAAAGTTGGTTGAAGGACCTGTTGTGTAATTACCCTACACCAAACTAATGTTACTTCATGCTAAGTCACTTCAGTAGTGTCTGACTCTGCGACCCTATGGACTGTAGCCTGTCCATGGGATTCTCCAAGCAAGAATACTGAAATGGGTTGCCATTTATTCCTCCAGGGGATCTTGCCCACTCAGGGATCGAACCGGGTCTCTTATGTCTCCTGCACTGGCCCGTAGATTCTTTATCCGTAGCACCACCTGGGAAGCTGAGTTACTTAGTTAACAGTTAGTGTTCTCTGCCACAGCTGCTTCTAGTAGGTCCCTACGTGATGCCTGCCATTCTCAGGCTGTTTGAACAGGGGTCCAGAGAGTCGGAAGGCTTTTCTAGAGGCCACCATCACTTTTAGCAGGTGTTATGCAATTCATTAAGTGGAAATTCACTTGAAAAAGCAAATTCCATCTCCTCTTTGCCCAAAAACTACCTGCAGGGTCCCCAGTGCCCCTTTACATCATCTCAGGGGTGGGTGAGCCCACCAACCCTAGTACTGTGTGCTCCCATAGCACAGATCATGCTGCCTTATAATGTGTTTGCCTCTAAATCTGCCTGTTATGGAAATCGGTGGGCATCGTAAAACAGAAGATTACCATTTATTTATTTACATGTAAGTTTTCTTTTTTAAAACAGTTTATTTATTTTGATACCCCTGCACCTAGCACAAAGCGTGGCACTTAGTTCTTGCTCAATAAATACTGAATAAATGAACAAACGTGGAAGCGGTAACTGCTGGTAATGGTGATGGTGTTAGTCTCCTTTTTGGTCTCCTTCCCCTTTCCTGAACTTAGCATGTAAACAATAGGAGGCTCCTAGCTCCCTGGGGGCTAGACTTAGACTCCTAGGCTTATCTCAGCCACTCAAACAGGGGGAGCTGGGCTTCTTTGGAGATTTCCTTCTTCTCCCATTTTTGTCATCTACCCTCAGGGACGCAGGGGTTTCTTGTGTCATATCTTCAAAAAGATCCTTCTTCTCTGCCCAAAAAGGATTATTATTTCGGTGCTCTGTTCTCAACAGCTGTTCTGAAATGAAAATCATTTAGTGAACTCATTCACATTTTTTGTTAATGACATATCCCCTTCTAGGTCTTTGCATTAAAAAAAAAAAAAGACAACAAATACTTTGAAAATTAAAAGGATTACTCCAAATAAATGAATTTCTAATAGTGAAATGTCAGTGTCAATGTGACTGGGGCGGGGATTGGGGCTGGGGAAAGAGAGAGACTTTGGAGCAGCAGTGCTTTCACTTTGTCCAAGAAACTGATCTGTAGAGCCGGCACCACTCAAAATGGGGGGGGGCGGGAATCTTTGTTTCACCCCAAAACATGCTTGTGATCTTCTCTCCTTCCTACACTGCAGAAGTGTTCTAGGAAGAAGGGAACATATTTTTTCCCTAACAAAATGGCTGACTATTGTAATCTCTGTGAGTTAATGTCATTGGTAGACCAAGCAGTGGTGAGTGGGGAATACATAGGGGTGAGTGACAGATCAGTTCAGAAGTAAATTCTCTCTCCAGCTTCAGGCTACTGGAGTGTCCTCAGCCTGTTAAAAAAGATCCCCCCCTCCCACTTTAAGCCCTTGATCTGATGTACTCTCCATCCAGCCTGAGTTAGTCTGGTGCAAGGGTTGATACTTTGCAACATTCCTTGTATCCTCTCCACAGCATGGGGTTGTCACTAGGCTGTGTGACCTTTCCAGTACTGTCTCTCAGCTAGTTATGTACCAGAGTATGATGGGAGCAGTTCCCTGCTTTCTTCAATCTAGTCACCTTCGTTTTCCGTTGAGACAGTGACTAGTGCCTTAAACCTGGTGCCTCCACTTACGCTGCAAATGAAGCTGGTAGTGTAAGCAACAGCCACTTTCATTTGGTTGTAAGATGGGAATTTCATGTCTTATTTTCTTTTTCTGAGAATTTGTGTAATATTCTATAAAAACCATTTGTGTGTGTGTGTGTGTGACAACATGGATAGACCTTGAGGGCCTTATGCTAAAAGAGATGTCACACAGAGACAAACACTGTATGATCCCACTTACCTGTGGAATCTGAAGAAGCTGAATTCATAGAAACAGAATAGAATGGTGGTTACTGGAGTTAGGGGGAAGGGGAATTAGGGAGACGTTGATCAAAGGGTATACACCTGCAACTAGTAGATAAAGGAGTCTGATGGATCTAGTGCACAGCAAAGTAAATATAGTCAACAGCACTGTATTACGTACTTCAAAGATGCTGGATCTTACGTGTTCTTACCAGAATAAAGAAATCACTATGTGATGTGACAGAGGTGTTAACTGATGCTATGTCATATTTTTCAGTTGCTCAGTGGTGACTCTGCTGCCTCGTGGACTGTGGCACGCCAGGCTCCCCTATCCTTCACTACCACTCAGAGTTTGCTCAAACTCATGTTCATTGAGTCAATGATGCCATCCAACCATCTCATCCTCTGTTGCCCCCTTCTCCTCCTGCCTTCAGTTGCTATACTGCAGTATATAAATATATCCAGTCAGCATGTTGTACACCTTAAACTCACACAATGTTATGTCAATTGTATCTCGCCCCAAAAAGAAACCGTATGTTACTTGCCTAATTGGAGAACAAATTTGCATACATCCTTGAGCAAGTCTTCTATGCTTTTTTCATAATCTAGTCACTGAAATATTCAAAATATTTCCATTTTGCGTCATATTTGAAGCACCATGACTTGATTCTTTTGAATTATCTTTTTGTTTCTAAGTTGAAAGAGAGAAATAACTGAATGATAGGTACAATGTAGATTTTAAAATTTATATTCCAGGTTTTTAAGTCACAAGAATGTAATCGAACAAATCATAGGATACAAAACAGTTTAACCCAAATGTCAGCTCCAGGGATTCTTGAGATATCTACTAACTACTAATGTTTGGTTTTACTCATTTTAGAGGTAGACCATATCTCTATTCAGAAGCCTTTGGCATTGCCTGGAGTCTCCCAGACCAGCTGACAGGCTTCTGAGGCTCCACTTCTGTTTTCATTCTTAGTGCCCCTTCTCAGCAGCAGGGACATGCCTATGACTGACGTGCTCATCTCCAGGCCACTACTGAGACACTGAGTTGTAAGCAAGGCATCAAGATGCATGCCATCAATGCCATCCAAAGAAAGAGAACAGATACTTCAGAGTGCTCTGAATTTTCAGTCTTGTTTCAAAGGCACATAACTGATGCCCACAGTTGTAACCCACTGAGACTTGCTCACGGAGTTACTGTCACTAAGAGGTTCAACAGCCTTTTCTTATCTGTGAATTTACTAATTGACCTCAGGGATGGAAAGATGCTTCCAAAGCCAAACGGGAGGATGGGAAGTGCCCTAGGAGTGGTGCTGTGTGTGCTCACCTGTGTTTAGGAATCCAAGAGCTGGGGAGAACCTGTAGCGACCGCGTCTTTGTGGAACGAGCTGGGCAGCTCCCTGAAGGCGCTGCCGATGTTGGGCGCTCTGTGTGAATGTGCGTGTCTCCTCCCGCAGCTATTGACCTGCTGTACTGGAGGGACATCAAGCAGACGGGGATCGTGTTCGGGAGCTTCCTGCTGCTGCTCTTCTCCCTGACGCAGTTCAGCGTTGTGAGCGTCGTGGCCTACCTGGCCCTCGCTGCGCTCTCAGCCACCATCAGTTTCCGCATCTACAAGTCTGTTTTACAAGCTGTGCAGAAAACCGACGAGGGTCACCCTTTCAAGTGAGTGCCCAACCCGACCAGCCCTTGCCCCACCTCTCACGTGGCTCTTTCCTCGGCCTCTGTTTCACCGCCTGTGCACTTGGGGTCCTGCTTCTTTTGACCTTTAACAGGCCTCTTAGAGTCTCCTTTAACGCTGTCTTTTAATATCAAATATTTCTGTTAAATTTCTAAAGCAGACTCATCCCTAGTCTAATGCTTACTGCTTTATTGAACTTTTTAAAACTTTGATCACTTCTAATTAAATGTTAAATATTTATCTTTAATATACATTTCTATAATTTATATAATATAAATCCTTGTGGGCAAATTTATGAACTGTGAAAACATTTAATTTATATGTGATATTATTTTTGTATTTAATTACTTCTCATAGTAATCATAATTCACTTATACACAAACAGTGTTTTATGATTTAAAGTGTTCCTACAGTTATTCTCCCAACTCTGTGATGAAGGCAGAACATTATAATTCCTTTTCACAGATGGAAAAAACAGAGGTTCTAAGAAGTAAAGTGACTTACTCAAAGTAAATAGCACAGAACCAGGACCAAGGTGTTTGGATTTTTATTTCTGTGCTCTTTTCGGAAGTTTAATGTCAAAGGGCCAGGTTCTGTGGGATGTAAAGTTCATTCCTCAGAATCTGTATAGTATTATGTACTCACAATTGAATAGTATTATGTACCCTCTTCTGTATTTTAATACAGGGGAAATCTGACTCGGATGAGCACTGAGGAGGAGGATTTCTTTAAGGCAGTGTATTAAGAGGGTATATGAAATGTGGCAGAGGGAGATATTAGCACTGCCAGCTGCATGCTCCCCAACTCCACCCCAGTTTACTCGAGATTCTAGCTTGTAAGCCCTGGGCATTTTAGCAATGACCGTCAGAGTCATACCATCACCTGCTGCAGGCCCCACTGCAGGTGTCCTCACCTCCTATAACCGAGGGATATTTCTGCATCCTGGATGAGACCTATAGATACTGTTGCATAATGGCTTCTGAGCCAACCTCAGTGATTCCCTGGGGATGCCTCTGAATCCTCCCTGGCTTAGCCTCATCAGCCAGCTGAATCAAGGTCTCAGGGCACCAGGCTCTTAAAAGAAGGAAAGGATGCCAGGGCCTTGTCGACAAAAGGCAAAATGCCGTGTTTCACACGTCACTTTCTAGCCTCGGGTTCCTGTGCTCATTGTCAAACACAGTTATAGTCTGATCATCCTCACCCTTGGGATGTATTTGGCCTTCTTTGAATGCAGAGTTAATGGGTCTCTGAGCTATAACGTGGTTGCCTTCCCAAAGGTGGGAAGAATAGAGAAGTGGAGTGTCATCTTACCAGGGTGAATACTATGCCTACTTCAGTGACCCTCGCCTGTGACCAGTATCCACACCTTTAGAGTCCTGTCCTGCTCCAGCCTCTACCCTTAGCCATACAAGAGAGGTTGGCTTCTCCCACATTCTTGGATCCAGGACTGTCAAGTTACACTGGGGATTTACCTCTCACTTGACTTATTTCTTCTGTAACTACCCAGTTGTAGGACCAAGAGTCAAACTGTTATTAGCTCAACTACTTTATCTTCCATTAGGAGACACATTTAAAACCTAAACGTTCCTTTGGCTTAATTGTTTCTATCAATAAAAGGAGTATCTAGCTCAGAGTACATTTTGAATCAAAACCTATCAGCTAGACAAATCCGCTTTTCTGATTATTTTTCTAAAAAGCCAAACATAAAAATTCTCAGTCCTCAGAGTTAGGTGAGCCCTGTTAGAACTCTAGGAGTAGACAACATGGCAGAGAGAAGGAAGGAGAAAGAGAGGATAGGTCTCATTGGTGGCCGGGGGTGGGGTACGGGTGGGGAGCACGGTGGGTATGGTCAAAGCAGGAGGATCAGTCGATTTTTATAGATTTGGAGAGCCTGGTTTATCTACCCAAGAGTTCAAATTAACCCTTTGAACAAATGGAAAATGCAGTTACTAAAAATACCGTTCTTACTAGAACCAGTGAGCATTTTCATATGTCCCAGGTCACTTGTGTTTTCAGAGCTCTCTAGAATAAAACCTAAAAGTACTTTCCAGAATCTAAATATGAAATCTTAAGAGATTTGATGAGAAATAATAATTGGCAGCTAAGATTTTGAGATCTCTCAATTATTTAAAAAGACAATTCATCTTCATGCAGCCGAGAAGAAATAAGAACTTTTCACAATTGCCCAGTGAGCCAGATATACCGAGAATTCAGCAAGTGAACTGATTTGGGACTGACTTTTCTCTGCTCCTAGCCTCTGAATTATCAGCTCACACTGTCATGTTGCCTATGAGAGACAGAAGCAGCCACTTTGCCCCACTGAGTGCCGTGATTCCTGTGCTCCCCAGTGTACTAGCTGTGGGTGTGGGTGTGGTGCCCTGCAGCCTTCTGACTGGCGTAAATCCTTCAGGGTGACCTGAATGTGGTCCTCAGGGTTGGAGAAGGGAAACTTAGCTGTTTCAAGATTCCCTCTGATGGAGTTCTCTGTGGGGATGCTCTGTTGACAGGGCCTACTTGGAGCTCGAGATCACCCTGTCTCAGGAGCAGATTCAGAAGTACACAGACTGCCTGCAGTTCTATGTGAACAACACACTCAAAGAACTGAGGAGGCTCTTCCTTGTCCAGGACCTGGTGGATTCCTTAAAAGTATGAGTGCTTAAGCCATTTCATTTGACAGTCTTGATTTTTGTTTTCCCTAAAGGTACACATAATGTTATAAACTTCCACATGATGGAGAATAAAATAAGTGCTAATTATATTCTAGGGAATGTCCAGCTGTACAGTACCATGGAGCTCATCCAGTCTAATGTCATCATTTTACAGATGCTGAAACTATGGTTCAAAGAGGTTAAGACACTTGCCTGAGGTTGCCCAGTGAGTCACTGACAGAGCTGAGATCAAACCCAGGTTACATAGCTTCTAGTTTTGTACTACTTAAAGTACCCCAGGCTGCTTCTTGTTCCCATTTTCAATTCCTCAATTTCCTAAAATTATTTTAAAAATAAACATCTAGTTTAGGGAATGTGAAAAATACACATGCTTTTTCTTAGAAAGAAACACTGTACTCTGCTAATAATAAGACCTGTGGGCTGTGAGAATGAGCCCCTGAAGTGTAGAGGAGGGGCACCTGGGTGTTATTCCTGGTTCCATCATTGAACTCACTGGGCTTCTTGGAACAAACTGCTAGGACCACCACATGGCTTATAGGGAAAACCAAAGTCAATCAGTCATGACTCAGCAGGGCCATGAGCAGAGGGGTGGGAGCCCAGGCAAGGATTCTGTCAGCTCTCCATTCTCCCAGAGCACCGGGAGGGATCTGTACCATGGGCTGCTCCTTAATGAGGAAGAAGAGCAGAAGGAAAGTGAGTGATGAGTCCTTGACGCTCAAGGTGCCTTACTGGAATAACGTCTTGCCAAATAATGACTAAAAAAGAGAGCAGGGAGATTAAAATTGCTTAACCTTAGAGCTTTTAAGGTAATATGTCTACTTAAATTTGTAATGTGAAAATTGTGGGCTAGAATAGGGATCAGCAAACCTTATCTATTATATAAAGGGCCACGTGGTAAATATTTTAGGCTTTGTGGGCTACAGTCTTTGTTGTAGCTACTCAACTTTGTCACTATAGCAGAAGAGCAGCTGAAGACAATACATAAATGAATAACTGTGGCTGTGTGCTAACATTGTTTATGAATACTGAACACTGAATTTCGTATCATTTTCATGTTATACAAAATGTTATTTTTGTTTTAACTTTATTCGACCATGCAAAATTCATTCTTAACTTGCGGGCCTATATGAAAACAGGTCAAGGCCAGTTTGCAAACAGGTCAAGGCCAGTTTGCCGACCCCTGCCCTAGTTTATTATTTCACTGAGTCCCTCAAATCTTACAAGGAGATCCACAGGGTTCTGAGACAAGTAAAGACTGGATCCTCTTTCAGTAATTCTGTGACAAGCTTTAAATGCTCTTATACTTCCTATTGAAACCATGATGTCCTTTGCCTCAAATTTTAGTCTGAACAAATCAATGAAATGAGACTCTTCTCTGTCATAATGGGTTTAGAAGCTCTGATCATCATTTCATGTTAGTTTGCAGTCCTGATGTGGCTCCTGACTTACGTTGGCGCTCTCTTCAATGGCCTGACCCTGCTGCTCATGGGTAAGGACAGACAAGTGTGTTCTGCCTCCCTTCACATACTCCGTGTGAGCATCTCCCTAGGCTGTGAGCTTGCTTAGATGGGTTCCTAGCAACAAATTCCAGATTTTCTGAGTGCAGAGCATTTCCCTGACCATCATAGTTCAGTTAAAGAGCACAATATATCAATATATTACACAGTAAAAATGAATTTCTTAAAGTTTTTTCTTTTTATTCAACCATAACTGGTTTTTTCTGGCTTCAAATATATATCTGCTTCAATGATGTTATATATAGAAGATCATTTTTATCTTAGGAGGTCATTCTCTCATTCCAGAATTAATGCCTTAATATTTGTGAAGGTCTCAGCATATTTTGGTTTTCCTTATGAACTAGCCCTGCCATATTTTAGCTAGAATGCTGGCTACTGCAAATAATGTCATTATATCACATAAAGTGAAAGTGAAGTCGCTCAGTCGTGTCTGACTCTTTGCGACCCCGTGGACTGTAACCCACCAGGCTCCTCTGTCCATGGGATTCTCCAGGCAAGTATACTGGAGTGGGTTGCCATTTCCTTCTCCAGGAGATCTTCCCAACCCAGGGATCGAACCCAGGTCTCCTGCATTGCAGGCAGACGCTTTAACCTCTGAGCGACCAGGGAGGCATTATATCATATAACTATATAAAAATGTATCTATAAGATTGTTCCTACTTATAACTCTCAATTTTAATACCGTATTTGTTTTTCATCCCAGCTGTGGTTTCAATGTTTACTCTACCTGTAGTGTATGTTAAGCACCAGGTAAGTTCTATGTGATGTCAAACATTCATGTTAAGTTTTGACCTTGTGAACTGTGGATGTGCTCATGATTTCTTCTCTTTGTAGGCACAGATTGACCAATATCTGGGACTTGTGAGGACTCACATAAATGCTGTTGTGGCAAAGTAAGTTGCATAGTACAATTTATAAAAAGGAGAGACTGCCTTAGGCAGGCATTTGACTGGATTAGATAGGAGTAATAAAAGGATAAGAAAGTAATAACTGATTTTCGATCATTCACTTCTTTGAGTCATATATTCATATCCCTACCAAATATATTATTTCAGAAATAAAGTATAAATTTTAAAACTTCCAGTTAAATAAAACTTTTAGTGGTTTATTTCAGGTATCATGAAATGAATTTTAATAAATGAATGATGTTAATGTCTGTCTGGGGACTGGCTCATGTCCAAGAATAAGATGGATTGGAGGAAGGAAAGAAGCCTGATTCAGAAAAGTAAAATTAAATTTTAGTAGATTAATCAAAATAAAAGTGTTAGCATTTTCAATTTTTAAATAANTGAAAACAAATATTTATTACTTTGTATTAGGAAATGACAGCATGGTATAACATGAGATTTGGTATTTGCAAACCTGGGGAACCTGTTAAAAATATGAATTCCCAGATTCTACAACAAACTTATGGAAATAAAATTCCTGGGACAAGGGACCCATAATCTATATTTTAATGAACGTCCTAGGTGTATTTAACTTCTGGTAGTTAAAACTGTGTTCAGGAATGACAACAAAGAACACCAGAATAGGAGCTTGGAAACTGAAAGACAGAAGTTCTAGGCCTCAGCTGTTCAGGACTTAGTTTGAGGATCTTGAACAAATCACATCTCTTAATTTTTTATTGATTAGTTGCTTGCTTAAAAAAAAAAAGACATTATTTTCCAGGCATTTCATTAACAGGTACAGAGAGTATAAAGATGAATAAGATGATCCCACCTAGCAGAGCTCTTAGCCTATGGGTACAGACAAAACTGTAAAGAAATAACCATAAGACAGTGTAAGAATGACAGTAGAATTGTGTAAAATATTAAGGTGAGAGAGATACGGAAACTACTGTTCTTACCTGGGAGATAATGGAAAGCCACTAAAAAAAGGGCCCTTGCTAGCATGGCTGGGTTCTGTAGAGGATTTCTGTCTGTGTCCTCACATGGCAGAAGTAGATGGAAACTCTCTGGGTTCTCTTTTATAGGGCACTAATCCCATCCATGAAGGCTCCATTCTCATGACCTAATCACCTTCCAAAAGCCCCGCCTCCTAATACTAACATATTGGGGGTTAGGTTTCAGTATATAAATTTGGGGGTGTTGGGTGATGGGGTGCAGCAGGACATAAACATTCAGTCTATAGCAGCCCTGAAGGATGGTAAGCACTCATCAGGGGGATGATGAGGGGAAAAACACTTCAAGAAGAAATAACACAGGTAAAGGCAGAAGCATGAAAATGTAGGTCAGGGTCAGGGAGCAGTGAGTCAACCAGTGTGTCTAAAGCTTAAATGAATGAAAAGATGAGCTAGAAAGGGCCTATAAAGAGAAGCTGGGGCCAAGTATAGAATGCTGTAAGGAGTTAGGACTCAACAGGACATAGCCTGCCCTTGATGTTCCTATGCAGGAGATTTGTATTTTGCACAGATTACTATGGCAGTCTAGTGGAAGGAGAATTGGAAAGTGAGATGTGGTAATTAGCAAGAAAGCTGTTTGAATTCAAACAAAAGTGGTAGGGATGTAAGCCTGTTAAAATAGAAGGAAAGGAGAGATGGCAGAAACTAAAATGTATGAACATATGTATACAATATGGTTGGCTAAATTAAAATTGGAAATCAGTGCTCTGAACAGGAATAGAAAGGAAGCTAAGGACAAAAAGAGGAACTGAGTGGGGCTTCCCTGGTGGTCCAGTAGCTAAGACTTGATGCTTGCAATGCAGGGGGTCTAGGTTCAATTCCTGGTCAGGGAACTAGATCCCCCGTGCTACAGCTAAAGATCCCCTATGCTGTAATGAAGACTGAAGATCATACATGCCACAACCAAGACCTAGTGCAGCCAAATAAATAAATAGGAATAAAATATTTTTAAAAAATTAAAAAAGAGAGACACTGGATAAGTTACATACATAGTTAAACAGCAGTTCTTCAAGAGAATCTGTTTTGCCTGACACTAAATTTTGAAGGATATTTCTTAGTGGAGTCTTACCTCTAAGATTTCTTCAACCTCTGAAATTCTGATTACATGTTAGAATAATTGCACCAAAAGAACTCACATCATTTTAGTAAAACCATTAAAAACAGGAACTTTGGAATCAGATAGACTAGCTGGAGTCCATTTCTGGCATTTTTTAGCTATATGAATTCATTATAAATGTTGTTTGACTCCCTGAGTTTGTTTCTTTATCTATACATTGGAAAGATAGTGTCTGAAAAGTATTCTTACTTGGACATAGGGAGGACTCAATAAATATTCAATGATCATAATCATGATCATCTTACTCCCACTGCTTAGAGATCAGTTCATGGTCAGTGTGGAGGACAGTCCCAGGGAAACCTTGGTGCTCCTCCCACGCCTATACTGAGTGAATAATAACCCTGTCCAGGTCATTTAACCTCCCTGTGTCTCAGTTTTCCAGCTCTAAAATGGGGGTGCGTGCATGCTAAGTCACTTCATTCGTGTCTAATTCCTTGCAACCCCATGGACTATATAGCCCACCAGGCTCCTTTGTCCATGGGATTCTCTTGGCAACAATACTGGAATGGGTTGCCATGCCCTCCTCCAGGGGATCTTTCTGACCCAGGGATCAAACCTGAGTCTCTTACATCTCCTGCATTGGCAAGTGGGTTCTTTACCACCAGTGTCACCTGGGGAGCCCCTAACTGGGGATAATAACACCTAACAACACTTTCTTAGCATTTCATTGAGGTACTTGAAAAGTCTTCCTGGTGTCCTTGAGGAGAAAATGGAGATGTGCAGTCCAGATTATAGCACAATTGGTAGAGTTCCAGAATATTGAAATAGTAGACCCTATGGATGTTCATCAGTCCACCGAAAATCCATCCAGGGCGAGGTGTAGTAATGTGACACAGGGCTCTGCCCTTGACTTCATGACTTTACATATCAGTGCTTCACAGGACTGTGTGAAGACAAATCAGAGACACTCATCCGAGTGCTAGGTGACACATAGCTTGGAGCAAAAGCACATTCAGAAGACAGCAAGCTCAAGATTCAGAATGAATTAAGTGATCTTGAATAATGTAGAATGCAGAAATGAAGTTCATAAAATGAAATTGACAGGGAAAGCAAAGTCCTATATTTAGATTTTTTTTAAGTCAACTTTTGCAAATATCGAGTGGGAAGAGGGGCAGATGTGATAGAGTACAACAGTAGTGTGTGTAAAAAGTACCTGGGGGGGTGAGTGATAAATAGATTAATTGATCACAGCCAAATATGAATCAGTAATGTACTGAGGCATACTTTTTTTAAATCTATGCAAGTTTAGATGTTATTAATAGAAGTATATGTCAAAATCAAAAGAGACTATAGTTGTTTCATATCCCATATTGCCGTTCCATAGATGTGTTAAATTTCAGAGTTGGACGCTTTAAGAGCTGCAATTATACACTGAAGTCATGTCCGAAAGATGACTGGGTACTGCAGTATTGGAAATATGACAGTGATGTGAGTGACAACCAGGCTTTACTAGAGATGATTATTCTGGAAAAGAGATAACTTTAAAAGAACACACTGGAGGTCTAACATTGTGAGAGAAGTAATCATTCTCTTTGTCTCTAAAGAGCTATGAATGGAAAGGCCAGAAGTTCTGAGATTTGAATGAAACATGAGGGGAAACAGTACCAATTAGAGTTGTTCAACAATGAAGCCATTTGCTGGGTGAAACAGTAAGCTCACTGACACCCATTCAAGTATTCACATAAACGTTAGTTGACCACTGTCGCAGATATGGTTTAAAGGACTTCTGCAATGGGAGAAAAGTAGAATTAGTTAACACTTAGTCTACTGTGATATTCTAAAAGCATTTCAAAACTAATACATATATGTTATACTTTGGAGAAGGCCAGACCTAAGGTTTCTCTACTGAAATGTTTCGCATTCTCTGCTGCGTTATCGGTTTCTGCCTCTTCTGGCTCATGTCCACAATCATAATCTCTCCAGTCTTTCTGTCCTTGCTGTCACTTTTGCTTCTCTCACCTCACTGCAGTCAGGCCTGCACCCTGAGCACTTAAGTTGCTTTTTGTCAGGGTCCTAGTGACCTTCATATTGCTAAATCCTGCAGTCATCACTCCATCCTCAACCTTCTCAACCTCTCAGACACTCTTTATGATTACTGCCATCTTTGTTGAGCATTCTCCTTGACTCGGCACTGCTTGAGTCTCAACTGCTTTCTCGCAGTGTCTTCTCTTGGCTCTTCCTTCTCTGGTTCACCCTTCATCCCTAGTGGCCTCAAAGATTATCTCTGTGTCAAGGACTCCAATATGTGTGTCTCCACAAGCTTAGGTGTTTAAAAATTCCACTTTACAAATATAGAATATGAGGAGGAGGAGGTGGGGATGAGATAGGATACAACAGTAGTATGTATAAAAAATACTTGGAGGTTTTCATTGGTTAATTTGTCACAGCCAAATATGAGTCAGTTATGTGCTTGAGACATTTTTTAAAAAAATCAATGCAAGTCTCAGTCAGTTCAGTCGCTCAGTTGTGTCCGACTCTTTGCGACCCTATGAACTGCAGCATGCCAGGCCTCCCTGTCCATCACCAACTGCCAGTCTACCCAAACCCATGTCCATTGAGTCAGTGATGCCATGCAACCATCTCATCCTCTATCATCCCCTTCTCCTCCTGCCCTCAATCTTTCCCAGCATCAGGGTCTTTTCAAATGAGTCAGCTCTTCGTATCAGGTGGCCAAAGTATTGGAGTTTCAGCTTCAGCATCAGTCCTTCCAATAAATATTAAGGACTGATTTCCTTTAGGATGGACTGGTTGGGTCTCCTTGAAGTCCAAGGGACTCTCAAGAGTCTTCTCCAACACTACAGTTCAAAAGCATCAATTCTTCAGTGCTCAGCCTTTATGGTCCCAACTCTCACATCCATACATGACTACTGGAAAAACCATAGCTTTGACTAGATGGACGTTTGTTGGCAAAATAATATCTCTGCTTTTTAATATGCTATCTATGTTTGTCATAGCTTTTCTTCCAAGGAGCAAGCATCTTTTAATTTCATGGCTGCAGTCACCATCTGCAGTGATTTTGGAGCCCCCAAAAATAAAGTCTCTCACTTTTTCCATTGTTTCCCCATCTATTTGCCATGAAGTTATGGGACCAGATGCCATAATCTTAGTTTTCTGAATGTTGAGTTTTAAGCCAGCTTTTTCACTCTCCTCTTTCACATTCATCAAGATGCTCCTTAGTTCCTCTTTGCATTCTGTCATAAGGTGGTAAGGTTATTGATATTTCTCCTGGCAATCTTGATTCCAGTTTGTGCTTCATCCAGACTGGCATTTTGCATGATGTACTCTGCATATAAGTTAAATAAGCAGGGTGACAATATACAGCCTTGACATACTCCTTTCCCAATTTGGAACCAGTCCATTGTTCCATGTCTGGTTCTAACTGTTGCTTCTTGACCTGCATACAGATTTCTCAGGAGGCAGGTGAGGTGGTCTGGTATTCCCATCTCTTTAAGAATTTTCCAGTTTGTTGTGATCCACATAGTCAAAGGCTTTGGTATAGTCAGTAAAGCAGAAGCTGATGTTTTTCTGGAATTCTCTTGCGTTTTCAATGATCCAGAGAATGTTGGCAATTTGATCTCTGGTTCCTCTGCATTTTCTAAATCCAGCTTGAACATTTGGAAGTTCTTGGTTCACGTACCATTGAAGCCTCACTCGGAGAATTTTGAGCATTACTTTGCTAATGTGTGAGATGAGTGTAATTGTACAGTAGTTTGAACATTCTTTGGCATTGCCTTTCTTTGGGATTGAAATGAAAACTGACTTTTTCCAGTCCTGTGGCCACTGCTGTTTTCCAAATTTGCTGGCTGATTGAGGGCAGCATTTTAACTGCATCATCTTTTAGGATTTGAAATAACTCAACTGGAATTCCATTACCTCCACTAGCTTTGTTCATAGTTATGCTTCCTAAGGCCCAGTTAACTTCACATTCATCTGCTTACCTGATGTTATCTCTCGAATGTCCCATAGGCATTTCAGATTCAGCATGGCCAAACAGATCTTGCAGTTTCAGCCCAGAATTTATTTTTACTTCAGTTGTCATACCATCTTTGCAAATGGCATTATTATTCACCTGGTTGCTCAGGCCTAAAACCAAAGCATCTTCCTTGATTACTGTCAGTCTTTCCCCTGCCCACACATTCAACCCATCAGCTTGGCAGGTGGGTCCTGTCTGCTCCATCCCCTCACTGGATACCAGAGTGTGCACTTTACTCCACTGGCAAGGCTTCATTCCATATAACCCAGGCCATTGCCATTCAGCCCCTAGACTGCTCTGGTTGTCCTCCATCCATTATTGGTCTGTTTCCCCACTTTTTTCACATAACCACCATCATGATCTTCTTTGATCACATCATTCCTTTGCCTACAATTCATCAGTGGTTTCCCAGCCACAGAATAGAATCTAAAATCCTTTTACCACCTGCAAGTTTCAACACCATCTCGTTATCTCCTGCCTCTCAGACCTTCCTGCCTCACTCCCCAAGCACACTGGTCTCATCCTTGCCTCCTAAGCTTGTCCTCACTTTTTGGCCTCTGTACTCCCTGCTTCCTCTTCCTGAAACACTTCAACCCAATGACCCCTTCTTATCCTGCAGACATCTGTTTCTCACATCAGGGGACTTAAAGTAAGCGTCTCCCACCTAATGGAAATCAACCCTGAATATTCATTGGAAGGACTGATGCTGAAGCTGAAGCTCCAATAGTTTGGCCATCTGACGTGAAGAACCAACTCATTGGAAAAGACCCTGATGCTGGGAACAATTGAAGGCAGCAGGAGAAGGGGGCAACACAGGATGAGATCGTTGGATGGCATCACCAACTCAATGGTCATGAGTTTAAGCAAACTCTGGGAGATGGTGAAACAGAGGGAAGCCTGGTGTCCTGCAGTCCATGGGGTTGCAAAGAGTCAGACATGACTGAGTGACTGAACAACATCTCTCAGCTATTACCACTGCCCCCTCATTGCCTATCATTCCATCTTGTTTGGGTTTTTTTAATAGCATTTGTCACAATATGTACTTCTCTTGTTTGTCTACTTGTTTATTTCTGGCTCCTCAACCCCTAGGAGAATGAAAGCTCCATGAGAGCAGGGCCTTCTCCCTTCTGTTCACTGAACTCCAGCATCTGGAAGGGTGCCTGGCACACAGGAAGGTCTCAGTCAAACTCTGCATGAGGAGCTCATTAAGCTTTGATTTAATGATACAAAATGCTTCCAGTATAAACCTACCTAAAATAATACTGCCATTCTGCGAGAATCACAGAATTTTAGGGGCATTAGAAATATCTAATTGGCACCCAGTAAATGCTCTAGGACCAGGAAGGCTCATTAGCTGCCAGATGGCACACAGCTAATTAGTAGAGAGCTGAAACTAGGATTCAGTTTTCTTCATTCCAGTTCTAGCAGTTTATGCTGAGGGTGACCATATGTTTCTTCACCTGGAACCATCCCTGTTCATGTGTGTTATCCTGGTATAGTTAATAACAGCACTGTCTTTCTCTTTCAGAAGTGTCCCAGACTGAGTGATAAATGGTCACCTACGTATATCACAGCTTCTATAATTCTGAAATAAATCAACATCTTTGTCTACCTAAAAAGTTATGATTTAAGAAATATGGCTTCCTGGGGTCATTCATTATCTAATTATACTTCCTTATTGCATAGAAATGCATTTATAGACACTCATACATAAAAAATTATGCTTTTTTTTGAATATTAAGCTATTTGGTCACTTAGCTAATTAAAGCAACAACACAGAGTGATGTCATAAGATGATTTCATTAATAATACTTGTGATTTACCACCATCTGATATTGTCTTTTTAGGATTCAGGCTAAAATCCCAGGCGCGAAAAGGCACACTGAGTAAGTGGATACCCCACCGGGGACTGAACACCAAGAGGAATGTCTGAAGTGGTAACAGCTCTGTCTTACATGTTACTGCAAATTGATTGTTTCTCCCCCCCAGTACCATAATCTTAGAGACAAACTTTAAAACAGCTGTTTTTAGGCTGTTTCTGTACCCTTAGGATATTTGAGTCACTTGTGTCAAGCACTAAAGTATAGCGAAAAGTGTATTAGATGTGGTTTTTAATTTTGTGTTGCTAAAAAAAAAAAAAGCGCATGATGGTGAGAACCCAAGTTATCTTTCCTTCGTCGGTATTCTTCTCTCTGCAATGCTTCTGTAGCTTCTCATGTTCCCTGTGGCTAGGCCTTTCCTGCCCAGTGCACTGATGCAATAGTGGAAATCGCTTCTATGTCCTTGGGTTGTTGGTTGGATTAATCTTTAATAACAATATATAGACTTGTAAACCAATGTTTAAGTGTTTTTCCAACACACACACAACATAAAAATAAAAACAAGTCGACCGTACTTAGAGTAATCAGTTTTGTATAACTTAAAATAATTAAATAAATGAATAAACCCAAACCAAACATGCAGTACTTTTGTTGTGTGAGACTGATGGGCTGATTTACATGTATGGTAACTAAAAAGTACCAGCATGTTAACTTTATTACAATTTGTATTACTTTCTCTGTAGTTCCTAATGGACTTAACTATGGATTCTGGATATTTGCACTTATGTACTTGATACTGAATGCATAAATAAATGTTACTAAGTGTAGAAACTTCTCCCTCTCTTCTCGTGATCGCACCAGAAAACTCAGTGCTCTAAGAAATAGCATCTGTGGATGTGCCAGACAGGCTGAGACCAAGTACTCACTTTGCTCCTGTTTCCAGAATCCACATAGTCCAACTCCAGCTTAGTATATGGCTCATTTGGGTTACTAATAGAAATCACTGGAGACTGGTAAAACTGGAAAACATTCTTCATATTGTACTTGGTGGGACTTATGTAGATAATTTAAATAGTTTTTTTAAAAACTTGAACATGATATAAATCCTCCCATAAACTTCTTATAATATATAACATGCAACACAATACTGGCATAAAACAATTATAATTGCTATGAACTCACTGGGTAATTATTTATTGAGCATCCACTGTACTTGATGCTGAGTGCCTAGCGCTCAGAACAGGGTGGTGAATAGAGAGACAATGAGTCCTGCCCTCACCAGGCTGAGTCTTTGGGGTTATTTACTACTCTTTGCAGCAGTCCAGTTGCCTGTGTTATGTCACCATTAATGTCAAAGTCAAAGATGCTGGGGTAGAAGGGGGGGATGAAACTAGTAGTAGTGGGAAAAATAAAAATGGGAGAAAAAAGGATTGTTACTTACAAAAAGCTGCCTTTAAGCAGTTTTGGACTTGCATTCAATAAGCACTCGTGGAGTTACCCTTCTGTGCAAAATATTGTGACGACCACACAGTCAATTAACTGGACACTGCCAGCAGCCATGATTGAGGGAGATGGGAGGAGGTTATGTGGAAATGCTCACTAAGTAAAAAGCAGCTGAAATAACAGCTACAATATAAAACTAGAGCAAACAGAGAAGGATTCTCAGAGGTGGACTTTGGGGTTGGGTTCTGATCTGGCTTTTTCCAGAGGGAGACGGTTCATCACAGTACAAAGAGAGAACATGGACTAAGGTGCTGAGACATGGGGGCACATGCAGAGAACAGTGAGTAATTTGCTGTAAGGTGCTTGAGTGGGCATGTAGTGCCAGGTAAGGCTGAAAGGGTGGGCTGAACCCATGCTAAAAAGAAACTTGAATGTTAAGGAGTTTGTGTTCTGTTTCTTAGATCTCACAGAGTCAGATAGACACAATGAGGGTGCATGATACTGGAGATTAGAAGAATATATGAGATAATTGTGATATAACTGACAGACAGGTGATGAATGGCAAAGCTTCTACTAAGGCAATGACAATGACAATAGAAAGGATATATTCACCTGTCTCTGATCCTCTGTATCAGCCCAACATGCCTAGCACCCACTGTGCACAGAGGAGCCACTCAGAGATGATATGGAGGGGTGTGGGATTGGAGATGGCGACTGATTACATGTGGAAGTTCAAGACTAAGGCTAACCCTGAAAGTAAGTGCCTCCTTAAATTCTACACCCTAGGCAGCTTGCCTGCATCTCCCTAGCCCCAGCTCTGTTAAAGATTAGCTGATCAGGAGAGTGCAATACCATTTATCAGGTTAGAAAGCCCAGAAGAGCTCATCTGGGGAAGGAAAATAATCAACTTGGTTTGAGGCCTGCTTTTTTTATGGTTACTAGATATAGGAGAGGAGTGTGTGTGTGTGTGTGTGTTTCAGTGTCCAACCTCTGAGATAAAGTTCCTTCTAAACAGCTTTATTGTGTCAAATTAACCTTCAGAGTCTGCTTTTGCAGTATTGTCCTCCCTCCTGAGAGCCCAGAATTCCTTTCATAAGCAGCTGCTTATTCAGAGGACCGAATGAGGAATTCTGTTTGCTAGCAGTGGTGAAGAAAGTTTCCTGAGGAAACTCCAGGCTGACAAAATGATAGGAATGGACGTTGAATTTAACAGATGGACAACACAGGACACAATGATCCTGCTTTATAAATATCAATACCAAATGATATTGGAGATGATGGAAATAATGTGAGGACCCAATGACCAGGTAACAAGCAGACCAAGAATAGAGCCCTCAGGGGCCCAGAGTGAGTGAGGTTATCCTGAAAGCTGTGAACAATAGAAAATTCTTAGAGCCTAAACACAAGTTCAGCAAGAATTGAGTGAGTAGGTAAAGAAGCCGTGGTGTTTTATAGATCATTTCAGAAAAAAAGGAAGTAGGATAGCTCATATTTTTTCTGCTCTTTCCCCACCTGTATCAGTTTCCTAGTATTACCCTAACAAAGTACCAACACCTGGGTGGCTTACAATGACAGAAATGTATTGTGTCACAGTTCTGAAGGCTACAGGTCCGAAACCACAGTGCTGGCAGGGCCGCAGTCTTCTCTGATGGCTCTAGGAGCGGATTCTCCCTTGCCTTGTCTAGCTTCTGGTGGTTGCCAACAGTCCACGGCATTCCCTGGCTTGTAGCTGCATCACCCCAGACCCAAGGCCATCTTCTCACTGAGTATCTTCACATCACCTTCCCTCTGTGCCCAAATCTCCCCTTTCTATTAGGATACCCAGTCACATGGATTAGGGCCCCCTCGTGACCTCATTTTAACTTCATTGCTCTATAAAGATCCTATTTGCAAATAAGCTAACATTTTGAGATATTGGGGTTTGGTACTTCAACATAGGTTTTGTTGGGGAGACAATTCAACTCATAGGCCTCCCTGAGCATGATAGTGGCCCTTAGAACACTATGAAGGCTTTTCCTTCTGGGCAGAGCCCAGACCTGTTTCCCCAGTTGATTCTCACTATAGGGCATTACTACTGAGAAGTAGTGGAACAGCTCCTCCCTTACCTGAGTGTCCCCGAGTGTAGCTGGGTGCTGAGCCTTACTTCACTACCATGGAGTTCCAGCAGCTGTCCCATTGGCACTGACTAGGGCAACTTCAGGCACCTGAACTTTAGCACTCTCTCCTGGAGAAGGGAATGGCTACCCACTCCCGTATGCCTGCCTGGAAAATTCCATGGATGGAGGAGCCTGGTGGGCTACAGACCACAGGGTTGCAAAGAGTCAGACACGACGAAGCAACTAACACTTTCACTATTTTTTTTTCTTTTCTAAGTATGGGAAGTAGGTGGGGGATACAGGAGCTCCTACTGCAGTTTGGTATCAGCTAGTGTGGTTGTGCTTAAGGTGCAATAAACAAGCTCTGTAGATCTGGGCAAAGAGTCAGTTTGCCTTCACACTCCAGCCTTCTTATCTAGTGCTTTATATTGGCAGCAATCTCAAGCTCCTCACTATGATTTTTTTCTTTAGTTCAGTACATTCAACATTACAGAATTAATTTGGTGGGCCACATTTTCTTTGGTGAGTAAATTGAGATGAATTATTTTGTATCCTGTGTGTACCAGTTACCTTTTAAAAGAATTATGCTGGAATTAGTTCTCTCTGGTTGCTCCCCAGTATGCTGAAGGGAGTTTTTCAAGTAGAAATGCAAGGACACTATATGACAACATGAGAAAAGTATATAAAAATCTAAGTAAGCATGAACAGTCCTCTGCTGCTACCTTTCTAAAAGAGGATACCACCTGAAACATCAGTGACTTAAGTTAATAATAGTAATTTAAAAAATAAGACATTCTTGCTAAATATGGTTTTGGTTGTTTCTGGCCCAATTTAATTTCTGACTACTCTGCAGATGCTCACTTGAAAAACACCGAGTGCCATAATTGATAATGATATTCTGCTGCTGCTGCTCCTGCTAAGTCACTCATGTCAAACTCTCTGTGACCCCATGGACTGTAGCCCGCCAGGCTCCTTTGTCCATGGGATTCCTGGGGCAAGAATACTGGAGTGGGTTGCCATTTCCTTCTCCACGGGATCTTCCCAACCTAGGGATCGAACCTGCATATCCTGCTTGGCAAGCATGTTCTTTACCAGTGAGTCACCTGGGAAGCCCTTACCCTAGCCCCAACCCCCTGCCCTGGTTACAGAGCCACAGCACAACTCTAGCACAACAAATAGTGCCCTAGTTCTGGAGTCCGAAGGACGGCTTTGCTACTGTCCAACTTTAAGGGCCTAGCCCAAGGTTATCCCCAAGGTCATTGAAGCTTTCATCTTAGTGTGATTTTCTGAAAAATAGGGTAATCATTATAATCACCCCAAAGAGTTATGATAAAGATTAAATAAGGCACAAAAACAGTTACAAAATGTAAATTTTCTCAAACTACATACTGCTTTGCAGGTGTGCTTCAAAACCTACTCTTCTTTCTCTACCTTCAAGGCCATTTTCTTAAAAACAGGGGCCATATCTTGCACATGAAAGTGAAAAAGTGAAAGTTGCTCAGTCATGTCTGACTCTTGGCGACCCCATGGACTATACGTCCATGGAATTCTCCAGGCCAAAATACTGGAGTGGGTAGCCCTTCCCTTCTCCAGGGTATCTTCCCAACCCAGGGATCGAACCCAGGTCTCCGGCATTGAAGGCAGATTGTTTACCAGCTGAACCACAAGGGAAGCCCAAGAATCCTGGAGTTGGGTAGCCTATCCCTTCTCTAGGGGCTCTTTCCGACCCAGGAATTGAACTGGGGTCTCCTGCATTGCAGGTGAATTTACCAATTTAGTCAAAGCACTAATTAGAGTGTTTGGTATAAATGCTCATTACATGCTGGCTGGAGTCATCAGAGAAACTGAACTTTTAGGGAAAACAGAGAAAAAGGAAGATCTCAGGAGAGTAGACAGCTGACTTCTCTGGATTCCTACCCCTATCTCTCCCCTTCCTCCTCTTATTTCTCTTCCCTCTTTTGCCTTGTCTCTCTCTGACCTCTTTTTTCTTCCACTAAGAGACTAATTAAAGAAGCCTGGCTCCTTCTCACCACACGTGTCTCCCTTCCCCAAAGAGGCCTTCCCTGGTGCCATCTATGGGTTTCTTTATATAAGTTTGGTGCCCAGCTCGATGTCCAGAACATAGCATGCACATCCCAAACATGTAAACCAATGAGTCCGATGCCAACAAGTGCAGCCACACCTTTCTCTGGTAACCTGACAGGCATCTTTCTCTGCAGAGCCTCAGAATCCTCCCTAACTGAGCACTCCAGGCAGTCACTCATATCAAGCAGAAATAACATGGATATAAAGCCAATTCCCCATCTCTGGGACAGCAATTGTTGATTTAATTGCAGTAATTGTCACTAAGGGTTGAATGACCAAGAGGTTTAAGGAAGGCAAGTGTTGTGAAAGGACATTAACATTTGTATTTCAGAAGAAATGTTTCTTTTTCTTCTTTTTCATTTAGTAGAAATAAAAGATGGGAAAGAGCATGTACTCTATGCTAAGCACATTGTTATTTACTTAAGCTTCATAATCCCAGGATGTAAAATTCAATTTTACAGATGAAGAATGGAGATTAAGAGGTAAACTACCTAAACCAATCTAAAACCACTAGCAAATGATGCAGTGAGTATTTGACTCAAATCTATTTAGCCCCAAGAAATTGCTGATGATGGATAAAACAAATATTCAAGAGACAAAGTTGAAAAGGAGGGCCCTTATAAAGTGTTGTTACAAACAGTGACATGGTCTGTCCTTCCTTGGAGATGCTCTGCTATCCTTGTTTGGCATAACTTCATCAGGGACACTAATCCCATCTGTTTGCTTCTCTAACCATCTGGCATTACCTAGGGGACACGGTCTTCCTGCCATTTCACCACAAATGACTGTGTGATAGAATTGCTGTAGCTGAGAATTGCAGCCTGATCACAAGACAGGTACTTTAGAAGCTGTGCAAAGCCCAAGGGTTATGGAATCTTTGCCTAACATGCAAGCATCTTGCAGACTAGGCATAAAGCCAAATACAAAGCCAATATGAAGGCTTAACTGGGGGAAATCCTGGTACCAATGAGCAAAGATCAAGCCCCCCTTTCTATTCAATGCTAAAAGCTTCACTGAATCCTTTACCACCCCTAGGAAAGGCCCACCCAGCCAGCTGTTTGGACCTAATGTTGGGGTTAGTTTGGACCTAATGTTGGGGTTAGTTTGGAGAATGTATGTGTGTCTGACATTCCTTGGGTAACTGTCCAGCTGTTCTGAAGCCTCTTCTCTCCTGCCACCTCCACAGAAGCTGGAAATCCAGATACCCCTTGTCCTAACCTCCCTTTGATGGGCAGCCTGTGATCTAGTTTTGGCCACTGAGACATAAAAGGAAGTGTGTAGGACTCTGGCCAGATTTCCTTCCCTGATGGAAGAAGAGAGGGGCTTCCACAGGTGGACCCTTTCCACTCCTTCCCACTCTGTACAAGGGCATGACATCTGGGGTTACCGTAGCCATCTGTGGCCATAACGTAATAAGCCAGAAGGTGAAGCACAACATGCATAAAGGTGGCAGGACATTAAGATAAACCCTGCTGATCAACCATGATGGGCAGACAGGGCCATGTGCCTATATTGTTGTTATTCAGTCGCTAAGTTGTGTCTGGCTCTTTGCAACCCCATGGACTGCAGCATGCCAGGCTTCCCCGACCTTCACCATCTCCTGGAGCTTGCTCAAACTCATGTCCATCAAGTTGGTGATGCCATCCAATCATCTCATCCTCTGTTGTCCCCTTCTCCTGCCTTCAATCTTTCCCAGCATCAGGCTTTTTCCATTGATTTAGCTCTTCGCATCAGATAGCCAAAGTATTGGAGTTTCAGCTTCAGCATCAGTCTTTTCAATGAATATTCAGGACTGGGACTCTCAAGAGTCTTCTGCAACACCACAGATCAAAAGCATCAATTCTTTGGCACTGAGCCTTCTTTATGGCCCAACTCTCACAACTGTCCATGACTACTGGGAAAACCATAACTTTGACTATATGGACCTAATATGGGCACATACCCTTTCATGGATCACAGCCTTATCATGGCAAAGGGCTTGCATAATTCAGTGAAGCTATGAGCCATCCTGTGCAGGGCCATCCAAAATGGACAGGTCATAGTGAAGAGTTCTGACAAAACATGGCCCACTGGAGGAGGGACTGCAAACCACTCCACTATTCTTGCCACAAGAACCCCATGGACTGTATGTACCCACATTCGTCCCTGTGTTTGTTATCATTAGGGTCAGAGTGAGGAAGACAGACTCTATTTTCTTGAATCTTTACTCCTCAAGAGGATTTGAGCATAGTCCAGTATTGAGCCATCAGAGATCCTTAAATTCTGAGCAGAGCAAAGCATTGAAACATGCAACCACTTCCTATATATGAGATGTTTAACCAAGACTGGGACCTTGACCTGGTTTAACCCAGGGTCTAGAAACACAACCAAGAAGGTGAAGTTTTCCCTAGAGGTACCAGATTTATGCAGAGGCAGGAACAAGAGCGTGTCATCATCAAATACTATATAAACCTCAAATACTGTAGGAACTGCAAATATACCTGAATACAGGATTATCAACACTCCTGTGCAAGTTAGGGGTCAAACTCACGCAGCAGCTGGATTCTCCTCATGACCCTGTCAGCAACAGGGGAAGCAGAAGCAAACCTGCTTATCATAACTAAAAAAATAAACGTCAGCATGGGACTGGGGTATTCTAATGTGCTGTTCTGCTCCTGAGTTAAAGTCTGCCTGAAAAATATTGACTGGAAGAGAGAAATATCTGTTTATGTCACCAGAGAAAAACAGGAGAGAAGTAGGGCCTGACTTCTGGCCTGGTGAACACCATCTATGGCTACTGAAGGATAAGAATGCTTCTTTATGCTCTCAACTGTTTTAAGTTTGTGTATTTTCTTTTTAAAAAAGTTTTTTTTAAAAAAAAAAACAAAAACAAAAACACTTTACTGTCTTTTGTAATTACAAAGGTATGCAATGCCCCTTCAGGGACTGGCCTCACTCATAAACAATGGAGAACAATGTGATCCAAATGAAGTGATGAGTAGGAAGAATATTCTGGTGACAGCAAAAAGGTTGGCTTAGGGTGTTCCGGTCAGGATAGTTCAAGCAGAGGAATTTACCACAGGAAATTTGCTACAGGGCCTATAGAAACCAAAGGGAAGGAACATAAAGGAGATCCCAGAGACCAGAAAGCTGCCACAAACCTGGCCCATGCCCACATGGCTGCACTGACTGATAAGCAGCTGGAGACTGCTAGAGGCACCGATTCCCACTCTTGCCACCTCGGGAGCCACCAAGGCTGCTGCGACAGAGTTGACTGCGGCGGCCTGAAACTGCCGCTCCAGGGGATGAATAGAATGGCTTCTCCCAGCAGTGTCTGCAAGCAGCCAACAAGTGTGTTTGAGGAATGTAGTTTCTAGACATCCTTCCCCTGACACACAGAGAAAACACAGAAGGGCAGGGAAAGATCTGAATGTCGAATCTTGCAGAAGGGACCCAGGAGGGAGGCCAGGATGTGGCTCTCCATGGAGGAAGGAGGCCTGGATTCTGGAGCTAACTCTGCTGTTGATGTGCTGTGCCCTCTCCAGGCAACATAGCACCATGATCCAGGACATACATACTTCTGTGACCTCATATGCAAAATGGGGAATAACAACCCCCCCCAAAGGATGGTTATGAGGGTTAAATAGGATACTGTAAGTAAAGTAGGACAAGGCCTGCAAGATAGTTCCATTCAACAAGATAGTTGTTGTCATGTTATTTTCACTATGATTTCAATTTCAGTCTGTAAAGAAAAGTGAAGAAGGAGGAGGTTAAATCATCTTTGCTACTCTCTAACCAGCCAGAGGAAAGAGGAACCAACAGTTACTCTCTATCTGAGCCTGATGCAGGGCTGGATTTTATAGACACAGAGAAAAATTAATATTATCCCTGCCTTGAAAGAGCTCACAGTTTGATGAGAAAGCAAAAGAAATTCACTGATTCAAGGTAGAATGTGCTCAGGGTAGAAGGGTCTTCAGGGAAAGGTCTTGAAGAATACAGTGATGGTTTGGTAGCATCATGGAAAGATTTACACAGGCTCCACTTTAAACGCAAAATGATTCTCATGACCCTGCGCAATTCACTTAGTCATCCCTGCCTCAGTTTCTTTGTCTGTTTAAGTGGAGATTATAAAAGAACTTTCCTTACATAGCCGTTGTGAACATTAAGGGAGCTGTACCTAAAGCTCCTCCCTTTAGTACCTAGCACTGAAATGCGCTCAAACATGATCAGATTCCCCCCGGTCCGTGAGAAGGGCACAAGTGTTCAGCTACAAGGCCTGAACTAGAGAAATGGAAATGACGGCTAAAGAGGGTCTCATAGCTACAAGATCCCTTAATTATTGTGGATAAAATTAGAGAAATTGGTTAGGCACGCACCCTAGGTGAGAGCCACGAGCTGGCGCACTGCCTCAGCGTCCTCGTTGCCCGTGGCAACCGGCAGTCCTTGCCTCTGGCCTGGTCGAAAATGCGCAAGAGCAGTAAGATGGCTCTGATCTCCTGGTCCCCGGAGCTGGGGTTAGGCAGCGAGAAGGCGCTGCCGGCGGCCGCCGTCTCCACTGGCCCCTCCCTGGAATTATGCACCTTCCCCTCCACGCTGGGCTCCTCGGTCGCGACCGACGCTCTTGAGCAGCTCCTTGTTGTGGGTGAGCGGCCCGTGGGCTCCCGGAGGGACATCTTCTCGGAAGTGGTGCTTAGAGAGCATGAAGCAGAAACCCTAGAGGGAGCCTTCTCCAGCTCGTTGTGGGAGAGATGGGCGACAGAGTGGGACCCAAGGCTCAGCTCATCCTAGTAGCTGGTGACAAATCCCAGACAAATCCGGAACTCCCAAGCTGTTGCTATTTCCTTGTAATTAGAATGCCCAACTGCATTTAGGCTATGTATTTAATTTCAGTTTGTCTCTTTCTTGCTTTTTCTTGGCAAGTTAACTTTCTCCAACACTTAGTCATGGCAAACTGGAGAATTTAACAGGTAAATCAGAAAGCGAGTGTTCAAGAAGCCCCTGTTGCCTTAGGCAAGGAACTGTGCATTAGGCACAAATACTTTTTCTGCTAACAATTTCTGGACCGTCAGAAAATTTGTCATAGGAAAAAGCTTCATTATGCTTTCTTGCCCTAAGTGTGAGTTATAAAATATGTAGCTATCCAGTCCATTTGCAAGTGAGAACATGCAAGTACTCATTCATTCCATAGAAGAAAGGAGATAATGAAGGACAGGTAGTCTGGCATGCTGTTGGCGTGCTGCAGTCCATGGGATCACAAAGATTCAGACATGACTTAGCAACTGGACAATAGCAACAGCAAGCCAAGCATGCCTGTCCCTCCCTAAGACACGCTTGCTTGGAACCTCAGGAACTGATTTTCACTCAGTTTGAGAACTTAGTCCATTAAGAGAATCCAAGTTCCCTGGAACGGAAGGCAGAAAATAGCATTTCTTCTGGGCGGTGAGGATGGCCACTCAGGGCATGCACTCTGGGGTCACACCCCTTGTGTCTGAATCCAGACTCAATCAGTGACAGGCTGTGTCACCTAAAGCACATCACATAACCTCAAGTCTTAGATCTCTCACTTGTGAAATGGGAAGCATCATGGAGTTATAACAATCAATTTAGATTATACATGTGAAAACTTAAGCTTATCAGACTCATGCTGCACGTGAGGATGCAGCCCTGGAGTCTGTTTAGACAGAATTTGTATGATGCAATGGTGACAGAACCAAGGTGAGTGGGGTTTCCTCTGTTGTCTCTCCTCTTCCTTTTTTCGTTTCCTTCTTCTCTGCCTGCATGTATCTTGTCTTCCTTACTTTTGCAAACATTTTCCAAACCTCTCTTCTCGTGTGTTTTCATCTTACAGTATGTGAGAGAAGGTGATATCTTTTATATGGCAATGAATGAAAGGGGTTAAAAACTCTTATCTAACTCACACCTACCAGTTTCACAAATATTTCCTCTCACCCCCTGATCAAACTACTGGCACAGAAGTGAAAATGACATGATGGATTTTTAAAGAATTAAGTGGTCTTTTTGTAAAATACATGAGGAGAGCATGCAACCCACTCCAGTACTCTTGCCTGGAGAATCCCCATGGATGGAGGAGCCTGGCGAGCTATGGTCCATGGAGTCACAGAGTGACTGAAGCGACTCAGTAGCAGCAGCAGCATATATATACATACAAATATATATATGAAGACTTTCTTAAGCCCACATTATGGGCATGTTATATTTATCCCTTTTGTAAAATATTTATTGAATTATTGAATTTTTTGTCCTATACTATACAGATTCCTTTTTTTTACCATGAATTATACAAAGGTGGAAACTTAAGAGGAGGTTGGCCTCAAGAAACATGAAGTATATCCCTAAAATTTGTACACTGTAAAATAAGAAATAATAAGTACAAAAGAGATTCATATTATTTACTATAAAAATTAAGAATTAGAAGATGTAATTTTCAACTGATTAAGTATTTGAG
>SJYQ01001567.1:43341-88434 GCA_006410935.1 Redunca redunca | reverse complement strand
TTTAAGGGTTAAATAGGATTTGGATAGATAAGTAAGAGATCTTAATTTTCTGATTTTTTTTTAGAACAATCACTGCAAAGTGACTATTTTAAATGCAATGAAGAAGCTAAGAACTTTCTTAAGGACGTTGCTATCGCTGTTAAGAAATTGGTATTGTATTACCTATAAGAGCTACTTTTTCAGTCTTCCACTTATTTCTTCAAACTTTAATTTAGCACCAACTCTGTTCAACGTACTTCAGTAGATGAATAAGGAAAATATTTGCCCTGAATGAAAATTTCTCTCAGTTTACTAACATTTGCACCAGTGTGGATCAGCCGTGGATTGCTGCCAGGTTTCCCAGGCAGAGCACTGAGTTAAGGACCTGTGCTATGCAGGAGGGCAAGACTGCTCAAGAGAAGAGACCCTGGTGATAACAGAGCTCAGTTAAGAGTGAGTCACGTGCCATCAATATGGGAACATTGCTTAAAACCAGCAAACAACCTCTGGGATAAACTGCATGCATAGTGCCAATTTTCCCAAGTCTCTGTAAGCAATTCTTCACAAAACTGGTGAAAGATTATTCGGGACTTACTCCATTAACATAGACAGTGCTTTTCAATGAAAGCAAACAGGTTCTCTTTCAGTTATGCTAACTGGGCCCCACCTAAGTAATATTTAAAGACTTTCCTTTTGAAGTATCACAACCATGTCTCTCTCTTGGCTCTGGCCCTGAATGATATTTCAGAAAGGCGACATCCCATTTGATTTAAAAATATTGAGTAAGAATCTCCTAGATATCAAATATCTAAAAATGTAAAATATGGCTGCAAAATAAATGAGTCGAGTCTACAGATTGCTGAAAAAAGTTAATCTCGTTACTTTGTATTTTTACAAAATTATATGTAGTTGTACATGTCTACTACAGAATTAGATTTTATAATCCCAGTAAATTAAGTACATATACGTAAACACTGAGAGTTTGTGTGTGTGTATTGCATTGTGATCCTGTGGAAACCTTTTCCTCATTTTGTTCTTTTATTAAAAAGTTATGTCTTTCTCCAGGATTTGAAAGGTTCAAAGTATTTATTTTGGCTTATTAAAGTATTTAGCATGTTTCCATACACCATATGAGCTGTGAAATCCCTTAAATAGAGATAAATCCTCTCATTTTTTATGGTAACATTTTCACTATTATAAAAGCATTGTGTGTTTACTCTGGAAAAGTTAGGGAAAAATAGACAAGCAAAAGGAAGAAAGTATAATAAAACATCATGATCCCACCCTAAAATAATCATAATTAACTCTTTGATGGATGTCTTTCCTACTTTCAGGATATAGATGATGCCTGTATTGAATTTTAATTTTTTTATCAGAAAAACGATCATACTAAATATACAGTTAGGCAACCTGCTTTTTACTATTCATAAAATATAATGGCAGTTTTTCAGATCATAAAGAACTATATCCACTACCACCATTTATTTGAAAGTTTATCTGTTTTTTCCACTATCAGATTATCAGTTTTTTTAATGTTTTTCCTTTTTTAAAAATAATCCCACATATATATCCCCACCTGACTATTTGTTTGGATTTTTAGGAAGATATAAGAAAACTATCATTCTTTTTATACCTAAGCATGCTTTTATAGTCATGTTGCAGTTTATTAAGGAGATTTTTCTCAATGTCACTCTTTTTTAGGAGTCTTTCCTAAAAAAGAACACACACATAGCAAAAAAATAATTTCTGAGTAGAAGAAATTAAAAAATAAATGAAGAAAGATACCTTAAAAACTGATTGGAGAACGATTGTTTTCCACTTTCTATTCCAAATAAAAATGACAGCAAAAGATGTTTACTGAAAAGCAAATTTTGATGTCTGAAAACATTTATGGGCATTGTTTAGGAAATCAATCTCATTATTTTAATGTCTTAACTTTTTAAATATGTAATTTACATTTTCAGGAAGAAATGAGAAAGTCCACAATAGATCTTCTGGAAATTGAAAGCATGGAACTCAGCAGATTATATTTTGTATTGGAAACTCTTCCCACTAGTGTTAGCAGAGAACTGGAAGGTACTTTGAGTTTATTAACTATAGAAATTTAGTTTATCTTATAAGGCAATAATCTAGTACTTGTAACAAGATGAGTTGAATAGTTATTCCATATCAAAAAATAGCCAGAAATAGTATACAAGACACAGTGAGATCCATAATATGTTTCCCTTTTAAGTGGAATAACATATATGACTTGAATTTATATATAATTATTATAAATACACTAAAGACAATATTTGCCCTTTTGTGACTGGCTTATTTCACTTGGCATGTCTTTAAGGGTAATTCATGTTGTAGCATATGCCAGAATTTCTTTTACGGATGAACAATATTTCATTGTATGTATATACCGTGGTTTGGTTATCCATTCATCCATCAATAGACCCTTGCATTATTTCCATTTTTTAGCTATTGTAAATTATGTAGTTATAAAATAATAACAATTATAATAGTAAATAACAGTGCTGTTACAAATGGGTGTTTATATCCATTGTATCAGGTGTGCAAATATCTATTCAAGTCTCTCCTTCCAACTCTTTGGGTAGAAATGTAGAGGGGAATTGCTGGATTGTATGGTAATACAGTAATTTTGTGTTTGGTTTTCCAACACCAATTAAATTTATTTGGTTAAGTATTTTATGTGTATCAAAGAACTTATAAACTAGCACAATATTTCTTTTCCCTTCTAAAATACTTGTCTTCCTTATAAAAGTAACTGGATAGTGAAAAAAAAGAAAAAAGCTGTCATATTGTTTTCCACAGTGACTGCACCTTTTTACCTTCATTTGCACAATGCAAAAGCATTCCAATTTTTCTACATTCTTGCCAGCACTTGCTATTTTCTGTTTTTGTTTTGTTTTAAATAACAGCCACCCTACTGGATACGAATTGCTGTCTCTTGTGGTTTTGATTTGCACTTCCCTAGTGATTAGTGATGCTGAGCATCTTTTCATGTGCTTATTGGCCATTGGTATATCTTCTTTGGAAAAATGTCTGTTCATTTCCTTTGCCCATTTCTTAATTAGGTTATTTGCTTCATTATTGTTGAGCTGTGGGAATTCTTTATACATTCAGGTTGTTAACCCCTTTGCAGATGTATAATTTGCAAGGATTTTGTCCCATTCAGTGGACTACTTTATCACTCTTGTTGCTAATGACTTTTGATACACAAAGGTTTTTAATTTTGACATAGTCCAGTTTATCTATATTTTCACGTGTTGCCTATGCTTTTGGTGTCATATCCAAGAAATCATGGCTAAATCCAATGTTACGAAGATTTTACCCTTCTTCTAAGCATTTTATAGTTTAATTCTTATATTTAGGCCTTTAATCCATAGTGAGTTAAATTTTGTATTTGTTGTAAGATTAGACTCCAATTTTATTTTTCCAGCTGCCAGGAGTGTTGGCTAAAGCTCATAGCTCAGTTCCTCTGCAGGAATTGTCCTTGACAAAAGAGAAAGGCTTCACTCCAGTTACCGCCCTCCCCTAGGGCTGCCCACATTCAGTGACTGGTCACCAGGGGGGCACAAAGGTCTGCCTCCCTCCATCACTGTAGAATAACTCTGAAGTGTCACTGCAGCTTTAAAACTCCTTATCATTTAAACCCTCCATCCTTCTGCAACTCTTATGTCCTCAGAGGAGATGTTCCCCAGCTCTATACAAATTTAAAAATTTATTTCCTAGGGAGCCCAACCTAAAACAGTGGTCTAAATAAACTGAAAAAAAAAAAAATTTTTTTTAAAGTAGCTGTTCCAGTTATCCATTTATTGCCTTGCAGCTCCGAATCTACCTTCATTGTCTGCCCTGTCATAAGAGAGTTGGGTCCTGTAAGTTTCTCCCTTTGCCAGCAGGCCCAGTGTTAAGCTTTGTTAGTACAGGGCACTGGAGGGACACTGGAGGAAGAGGGGGTTCTCTTCGTGTTCCAGTGTGCTCAGCTTGGCCAGCTCCTGCAGTGCAGGTAACTTCTCCCAGCAGCGTGCAGCAGCCCTCAGTGCCCGGAAGCTCCCACCCATATGCCTCGGGCAGCTTCATGGTGGATTGCTACCAGTGCAGCACCTCCCTGTGAAGCTTCTCTGACACTGTTTGCAGTGAGTTCTGAAGTATAGCAATTCCTTGTGGACAGGTCTTCCCAGTGCCCCCAGAAGCTATATTGCTAGTAAGTTCTGCCAACCCAGCTTTTCATGAAGTTCTTTGCCATCCAATGATCCACAGGCCTCTTCAGTGGGGTTTGGATCTTGGGACTGGAGGTGCTGCTTCCTAGAAGGCACTCTATCTTGGCCTCCGGGATAGTGCTGCTCCTTGTGCTGGGTATTGCTGAATTCTTGAGAGTCCTCTTTGTGCGTGCTGTGCTAAATTGCTTCAGTCGTGTCTGACTCTTTGCGACCCTGTGGACTGTAGCCCGCTCGGCTACCCTGTCCATGGGATTCTCCAGGCAAGAATACTGGAGGGGGTTGCCATGCCCTGCTCCAGGAGGTCTTCCTGATCCAGGGACGGAACCCACACTCTGCGCTGGCAGATGGGCTCTTTACCACTAGCACCACCTTACGTTCTCACTATTCATTCTCTCTTTACTCTGATTCTCTGAAGTGAAGTGAAGTTGCTCAGTCGTGTCCTGCTTTTTGCGACCCCATGGACTGTAGTCCATGGAATTCTCCAGACCAGAATACTGGAGTGGGTAGCCTTTCCCTTCTCCAGGGGATCTTCCCAACCCAGGGATCAAACCCAGGTCTCCTGGATTGCAGGCAGATTCTTTACCAACTGAGCTAATTCTCTGATACAGTTAATAATTCCTGATGTTAAAACTTCCCTATTCATTGTGAGATTTCTATCTCCCAATTAGACTCTGAAAGATATAGTCAGTTATGAAACAATATGCTCAGTTAGTTGACAGGGAAAATCAGCAAACTCCTACATGCAGATAAAAAATAAAACTTAAAAGAATCTGTGCTCAGACAGAATTAAGAATGTTTTTGTTTTATTTTCTTTGGTTGCTTTTTTCTTTTTTTTCACTATCCAGTTACTTTTATAAGGAAGACAAGTATTTTAGAAGGGAAAAGAAATATTGTGCTAGTTTATAAGTTCTTTGATACACATAAAATACTTAACCAAATAAATTTAATTGGCCTTGTATTATAAAGCTTTTCAACTCAAAGTATGGTCCTTGGATCAGTAGCATCAACCTCACCTGGGAGCTTGTTACAAAATGCAGAATCTCTAGGTCCTCCTCAGACCTACTATATCAAATTCTATATTTCAACAATACCCCCCAGGTGATGTATGTGCATATTCAAGACATAAAGTTTGAGAAGCCCTGCTACAATGGGCAATTTAACTTATAACCTATGAAAGAAATACTTTAGTTCTCTCAGGGGAGTTACCAGTTTCCAGGGAATTTGTTGCATAGAAATGGATAGCCCAATACTCATTTTTAAACAACAGTTCAAAAATTCATGCATTTTCACCATCTATCTCTCAAGCACGGAGGTGATCCTTTGAAGTCTTCTGTGATTTAAGCCTTATGTGATTACACAGATATGTTATTTATCGATGGATAATTTAGTTTTTTAACACACTGGCTTCCCCAGAAAGCAGAGCCAAAAGCAGTGGCTTTTGCACTATTATTTATTTATTTTTAATTTCAACACTCTGTTTATTTATTTGGCTGCTCCAGGTCTTAGTTGTGGCACTCAGGATCTTCAGTCTTCATTGCAGCATTGAGGATCTTTTTTACTTTCTGCATGCGGGATCTAGTTCCCTGACCATGATGGAACTCAGGTCCCCTGCATTGGGAGCATGGAGTCTTAGCCACTAGACCACCAGGGAAGTCCCTGCACTATTATTTTATTATTTTACAGTCCAGGTGGATGAGAGTGGGATAAGGAACCAAAGCAGGAAGAAGGGAGAGCTAATATGGAGGCATTATGATGCTGACTACTGGTGATAGCAACTAGTTAAGTATGAGAATATGCCCCTAGGACACAGTGGTACCCCTTCTCAGGAATGTCCAGGCAGTCCACTGGTGCATGCTTGCCACATCTCCCAAACTTTGCGTTACACATACATGGAGGGTGTGAATATCTGAAGATGTCCCATAGTAGAGGCCACAGGGAAGTCCTAGATAGCTGAGAAGTGGATAGGACAGGCAGGAATCAGGAGCTGTCAGACTGCACCAGTCTAAAGTTGTGCAGAGCTCATAGAAAGCTGGTCACTGACCATAGCAGCAGCTGAAATTAGGGATATAATTGATAGGTGAGATTGAAAGGGTCCAAAGGGGTGAGGGAGAGGTATCTAATCCAGAACATACTTAGAAGAATATTTCAAAGAAACACATAATTTGTTTATGACTTGAAAGGTCAGTACCTACAATTGTGCAGTTTCTCAAATAAATGAGTAACATTTCTTCCACTTTTAAGAATGTGTCAGGGATGCTCGCAGAGTGAATCTTGTTGAGATAACTGAACTACACACAAAAATTGCAAAGATAAATGATGAAATGGAGTTTCTGAAGAAGAAAATACTCCATCTGCAAACAGATAATACAGCTCTAGGGTAGGTATTTTTGTTTGTTTGTTTGTTTGTTTGAAGGAGTCAGAGTCTGGGGATAAAGTGGGAAATTTTTCCTAAGGGATGTGTCCTCTGGTCTGATCTTCCCTGTAGCTCAGTCGATAAAGAATCTGCCTGCAAGGCAGGAGACACGGATTCAATTCCTGGATCAGGAGGAAATGGCAACTCACTCCAGTATTCTTGCTTTGGAAAATCCCAGTGGACAGAGGAGCCTGGCAGAGCCCATGGGGTCACACAGAATCGGACATGTATTATTGACTGAAACACCTCTGAACTGGTGCAGGGCAAGTTAAGAGGCGGAGATAACTTGTAGAAGATGACTGGGCTGATGAGGGATGTGTGATAGCTTCAGAGAGGTGGGAAGAGAGCAGAAAATCTTCTACCACCATAGCCAGGAGACTGTAGGATTTCAGAAGGAATTCAGCTTCCCACAGCAACTACACACAATTTACTGAGTGTAAGTCACACACTGCCTCACATCCACCTCCAAAGGTAGAAACACAGTGACTTTCATTTCATTTTTAGTAAAAGTAAGTTTACAAACCTCAACCACCAAAGCAAGAAATCTTGCTAGGTATTGTGTTGTAAGCATAATATCAAACCAGGTATACTGTAGCTAGATTAGTTCTTTAAAGACATTCAGGTATACTCTACTAGAGGGCTGAGGATGGGATTTGTCCTAGATATATATTAACCTGCAATTAAATGGAAGCTGACACCTGTTAGTTTCATTTGTTTATTCTTCAGCTGTGTTATTAGCACTTCCCCCTCTGTGGGCTTCATCTTTTCCATCTGTAAAATGGAGATTACAAATCTTGACTTACCCAGTCCATGAAGGAAGAGATATTCTGAAAGAAAAAACAATAAAATCCTGAAGAATATCTCAGCTCTATGAGTAAATTTGCAAGAGTAATGTATAAATGTCAGACTTGCAGTTTGTGAGAGTAAGAAATACTCAAAGAGCCCTCATTATAGTGAAAAAATCTTCTTGGGAAGGTAAAATATTCGGAAGGTTGCTTTGGTGCAAAAGATATCAAAGCATCAGGAATTAGGCGGGAGCTCAAGGCCCAGGGACAGTTTTCTCAGAACACCTGTTTTGGAAGATGCTCCATGAAAAAGAAGGGGCATGACCACATAAGTCTGAGAAGGACTGCAGACACTAACCCCTCTTGGAGATTCACAGTGCATACTTATGCATGGTGCATGCTAGCCACAATCACCGGAGACCACAGACTATCAATTTCTAAACTACTAACAAGGAAGCCAATGCCCAGGCTGGAATACTAATATCAATTGGCCAGCACCATCACACCCCTATGGACCAATGACTCTCAAACTTGAGTGTACATTAGCATCACCTGGAGTGCTGGTTAAAACACAAATTACTGGGACCTCCACTGCAGATTTCTGATTCAGTCGGTCTAGGGGATGGGGGCAAGAATTTCCATTTTTAACAAGTTCCTAGATGCTGCTGCTGGTCCTGACCACATTTTGAGAATCACTGCCCTAGAGAAACCTTCATGGAAAGCCAAATTACAAGTGAACATAACGTGGGTTGCATGATGAGCCAGCATCATCAAGCTACAGTCAATTACTGCATCTATTTTTGGAAGAAAGATGTACATCAAGGTGCCTGCACTCTCTGACAGGCTGGTCCTCCCCTGGACAGTCCTCAAAAACTGGGCACATGCAAGCTCTTCAGGGGCGGGGGCAGGGGATTTCCTCAGGTCCTGAGAATTTGGGAGACCAACCCATCTCAATATACCTAGTCAGGTGTATTGATTTGATATGTTTTGCTTTGGCTACTCAATCCTTAGTTTGCTTCTTTCTTAGCAGGCTTACTCTACTAAACCTACAAAATACCCATTATTTGACACCATCTAGCCTGGGATTCTTTCAATTGCCTTTCTGTGGTGGAGTTAACTTCCGGAAAATAAACTTACCAACAACCTGTTTCCATTTTCCTGAGCCTTTGCACACAATCCCCCTGACCTTAAGTGTTCAGCTTTGGAGATTAGAAGAAAGTCTTTACATTGCAGGAGATTTGAAAAAGGGAAAATAGAGAAATGGCATCACTGTTCTTCCTCCAAATCTTTGATTGCCATTCCTGGGGCGGATGTTTCTCACAATCTTAGGGTCTTCTTCCGGTGGGAGTGGCCAGCAATGAATATGTAAGGTTAACCTCTCCTCTTGAACTCAGATTTGGCTATGGCTATGAGAAGATAGGGCTTCCCAGGTTTACTCAGTGGTAAAGAATTTGTCTGAGATACAGAAAAGACGCCATGGGTTCAATCCTTGGGTCAGGAAGATCCCCTGGAGGAGGGCATGGCAACCCACTCCAGTGTTCTTGCCTTGGAGAATCCCATGGACAGAGGAGCCTGGCGGGCTACAGTCCATAGGGTCACACAGAGTCAGACACAGCTGAAGCGACTGAGTACACACAAATGTGAGGAGTTAAGAGGGTTTAAATTAGATTTTAAGCTCCCTCTGAACTGTGCAGACAAACTCAGATCCCTCTTCCCCAGTTCCTGTCCTTAGAGGGGGATTAGGTTTCTCCTGAACATTCTATGCAGGGCAATGGCATCAGAAGGTGACTAGAAGTTTGGTGGGATGTTTATCTTTGGCTTAACTACGTATCTCACGATGATAAGGTAGTTACAGCAAAGCTACATATCAAACCTTTTGTCCAACGAGATTCCACTTGCCTGTTCAAAAGGGTTTTTGTATTATCGTAAGCTTTAAACCAAAATATCCCATAGTAACTACCTGGTATATGAAGATGGCTGGGGTGAGGCAGGACCAGAAGACACTTTGGCAGTGATAAATAGTTGCAAGATAGGATACTGTGTTTCCTTCCGTCCTTCATCTCAACCAAGTTTGCTGCTTCTGCTGCTGCTGCTAAGTCGCTTCAGTCGTGTCCGACTCTGTGTGACCCCATAGACGGCAGCCCACCAGGCTCCCCTGTCCCTGGGATTCTCCAGGCAAGAACACTGGAGTGAGTTGCCATTTCCTTCTCCAATGCATGAAAGTGAAACGTGAAAGTGAAGTCGCTCAGTCATGTCAGACTCTTAGCGACCCCATGGACTACAGGCTACCAGACTCCTCCGTCCATGGGATTTTCTAGGCAAGAGTACTGGAGTGGGTTGCCATTAAGTTTGAAAGTGAAAGTGAAATCGCTCAGTCGTGTCCAACTCTTTCCGACCCTGTGGACTGTAGCCTACCAGGCTTCTCCGTCCATGGGATTCTCCAGGCAAGAATACTGGAGTGGGTTACCATTTCCTTCTCCAGGGGAATCTTCCCAACCCAGGGATCGAACCCAGGTCTCCCGCAATGGAGGCAGATGCTTTAACCTCTGAGCCACCAGGGAAGACTGGTTAAGGCCATTACAAATACAACTCTAAAATAAGTGTCTCTTAAGTTTCCCTCTCTATGGTGGTTCATCTCATCAAACAGACTTTAAATTTCCTTCTGGAAAAAAGCCATTCTTTTTATGCCAAGAAGGATTCTTTTTCTCTAGTGAAAGGCAAGAGGAGCTAGCAAAGCATTATGGAAAGATTGTCCTGTCACTCAACCATGCAATGAAAGAAAAAGCCACTATCACTGTTTACATCAATGAGACTTACACCAAAATTAACTCGGAGAAGAAAGAACTCGAATTGCAAAAAACATATATTCAAGAAATAGAGGAGCAAATAGAAAGAGAAAGAGCAGAATATTTGAAGAAAAAAGAAAAATTGAATCAAGAGGTAAGTGGTATGATTTTTTGTTAAATAAAGAATTGTACAGACTTGAAGCAGGTTATGAGAAATAACGTATTTGCCCTTGAAGATAGCAAGTGTTCCCATGGTATCTTCTGCAGGAATAGAGCAGAGGCTCCAGGACACTGGAGCCCATGGGGGAGATGTTTGATTTGTACCACCATCTCAGTTCATGGGAAAGAACACGAGTGATAATGATGGCAACATTGGGGTGGCTCCTTGCTTATATGCAGCCCTATAGGAAGTAGGAATTTGGTTCTGTGTCATTTGGTTGTCTTTGACAGTTCTGAGGCCCTGTTTCTGGAGATAGGATCAGTGAGTTCAGCTCTGCTGGGACTGATGCTGAAACTTGGCCTCTGTGCACACTCACTGGATTGAATCTTGGAAACAGAGTTTTGGGTGAAGTAGAAAAGAATAGCTTTATTGCTTTGCCAACAAAAGGTAACCACAGTGGGCTAATACCCTCAAAATTATGTACCCTAAGCCAGTGAGGGGTGAGTCTTATAGTCAAGGGAAGGATTGCAGACAAGGATCAGGGTGCACATGGGGGTCTGCATTCCTTCAGTCCAGAGGTCATCTGGCCTGGCATCAGGTGATCTTGTGATGGCTTCTGTGATTCTCAAGGTTACTGAACTGTGACCTTCTCTCTGAAATGAAAAGTGCTTCAACAAGTAGTTGATTAACATCTTTACTTGATGAGGACTCCAGTTCTTATTGTTTCCTGACTGCTCCTCCCTTGCTGCTGCATCTCCTCCCTTCCTTGATACAGCAACCTTTTGAACTGCCCTTTGGAACCCAGGGAAGGTCATGGAAGCTCTTGAGTTGAGTTCAGTTCAGTCACTCAGTCATGCCCGACTCTTTGTGACCCCATGGACTGCAGCATGGCAGGCCTCCCTATCTGTCACCAACTCCCGGAGTTCACTCAGATTCATGTCGATTGAGCCAGTGATGCCATCCAACCATTTCATTCCCTGTCCTTCCCTTTTCCTCCCACCTTTGATCTTTCTCAGCATCAAGGTCTTTTCAAATAAGTCAGTTCTTCACATCAGGTGGCCAAAATATTGGAGTTTCAGCTTCAGCATCAGTCCTTCCAATGAATGTTTAGGACAGAGTTCCTTTAGGATGGACTTGCTGGATCTCTTTACAGTACAAGGGACTCTCAAGAGTCTTCTCCAACACCACAGTCCAAAAGCATCAATTTTTCATTGCTCAGCTTTCTTTATAGTCCAACACTCATATTCGTACATGACTACTGGAAAAACCATAGCTTTGACTAGACAGACCTTTGTTGGCAAAGTAATGTCTCTGCTTTTTAATATGCTGTCTAGGTTAGTCATAACTTTCCTTCCAAGGAGTAAGCATCTTTTAATTTCATGGCTGCAGTCACCATCTGCAGTGATTTTGGAGACCCCCAAAATAAAGTCTCTCACTGTTTCCACTGTTTCACCATCTATTTCCCATAAAGTGATGGGACTGGATGCCATGATATTAGATTTCTGAATGTTGAGTCTTCAGTTCAGTTCAGTCACTCAGTCATGTCTGACTCTTTGTGACCCCATGAATCGCAGCACACCAGGCATCCCTGTCCATCACTAACTCCCGAAGTTCACTCAGACTCACGTCCATTGAGTCCGTGATGCCATCCAGCCATCTCATCCTCTGTCGTCCCCTTTTCCTCCTGCCCCCAATCCCTCCCAGCAGCAGAGTCTTTTCCAATGAGTCAACTTTTCGCATGAGGTGGCCAAAGTACTGGAGTTTCAGCTTTAGCATCATTCCTTCCAAAGAAATCCCAGGGCTGATCTCCTTCAGAATGGACTGGTTGGATCTCCTTGCAGTCCAAGGGACTCAAGAGTTTTCTCCAACATCACAGTTCAAAAGCATCAATTATTCGGCACTCAGCCTTCTTCATAGTCCAACTCTCACATCCATACATGACCACTGGAAAAACCATAGCCTTGACTAGATGGACCTTTGTTGGCAAAGTAATATTCTGCTTTTTAATATGCTATCTAGGTTGGTCACAATTTTCCTTCCAAGGAGTAAGCGTCTTTTAATTTCATGGCTGCACTCGCCATCTACTGTGATTTTGGAGCCCCCCAAAATAAAGTCTGACACAGTTTCCACTGTTTTTCTGTCTATTTCCCAAGAAGTGATGGGACTGGATGCCATGATCTTCTTTTTCTGAATGTTGAGCTTTAAGCCAACTTTTTCGCTCTCCTGTTTCACTTTCATCAAGAGGCTTTTTACCTCCTCTTCACTTTCTGCCATAAGAGTGGTGTCATCTGCATATCTGAGGTTATTGATCTTTCTCCCAGCAATCTTGATTCCAGCTTGTGTTTCTTCCAGTCCAGCGTTTCTCATGATGTGCTCTGCATATAAGTTAAGTAAGTAGGGTGACAATATACAGCCTTGACGTACTCTTTTTCCTATTTGGACCCAGTCTGTTGTTCCATGTCCAGTTCTAACTGTTGCTTCCTGACCTGCATACAGATTTCTCTAGAGGCAGGTCAGGTGGTCTGGTATTCCCATCTCTTTCAGAATTTTCCAGTTTATTGTGATCCACACAGTCAAAGGCTTTGGCATAGTCAATAAAGCAGAAATACATGTTTTTCTGGAACTCTCTCTTGCTTTTTCCATGATCCAGTGGATGTTGGCAATTTGACCTCTGGTTCCTCTGCCTTTTCTAAAACCAGCTTGAACATCAGGAAGATCACGGTTCACATATTGCTGAAGCCTGGCTTGGAGAAATTTGAGCATTACTTTACTAGCATGTGAGATGAGTTCAATTGTTCGGCAGTTTGGGCATTCTTTGGCATTGCGTTTCTTTGGGATTGGAATGAAAAGTGACCTTTACCAGTCCTGTGGCCACTGCTGAGTTTTCCAAATTTGCTGGCATATTGAGTGCAGCACTTTCACAGCATCATCTTTCAGGAGTTGAAAGAGCTCCACTGGAATTCCATCACCTCCACTAGCTTTGTTCGTAGTGATACTTTCTAAGGCCCACATGACTTCACATTCCAGGATGTCTGGCTCTAGATGAGTGATCACACCATCGTGATTATCCGGGTCATGAAGATCTTTTTTGTACAGTTCCTCTGTGTATTCTTGCTACCTATTCTTAATCTTCTGTTTCTGTTAGGTCCAGACCATTTCTGTCCTTTATCGAGCCCATCTTTGCATGAAATGTTCCCTTGGTATCTCTAATTTTCTTGAAGAGATCTCTAGTCTTTCCCATTCTGTTGTTTTCCTCTATTTCTTTGCATTGATCACTGAAGAAGGCTTTTTTTATCTCTTCTTGCTATTCTTTGGAACTCTGCATTCAGATGCTTATATATTTCCTTTTCTCCTTTGCTTTTGGCCTCTCTTCTTTTCACAGCAATTTGTAAGGCCTCCCCAGACAGCCATTTTGCTTTTTTGCATTTCTTTTCCATGGGGATGGTCTTGATCCCTGTCTCCTGTACAGTGTCACGAACCTCATTCCACAGTTCATCAGGCACTGTATCTATCAGATCTAGGCCCTTAAATCTATTTCTCACTCCCACTGTATAATCATAAGGGATTTGATTTAGGTCATATCTGAATGGTCTAGTGGTTTTCCCTACTTTCTTCAATTTAAGTCTGAATTTGGTAACAAGGAGTTCATGATCTGAGCCACAGTCAGCTCCTGGTCTTGTTTGTGTTGACTGTATAGAGCTTCTCCATCTTTGGCTGCAAAGAATATAATCAATCTGATTTTGGTGTTGACCATCTGGTGATGTCCATGTGTACAGTCTTCTCTTGTGTTGTTGGAAGAGGGTGTTTGCCATGACCAGTGCATTTTCTTGGCAAAACTCTATTAGTCTTTGCCCTGCTTCATTCTGTATTCCAAGGCCAGATTTGCCTGTTACTCCAGGTGTTTCTTGACTTCCTACTTTTGCATTCCAGTCCCCTATAATGAAAAGGACATCTTTTTGGGGTGTTAGTTCTAAAAGGTCTTGTAGGTCTTCATAGAACCGTTCAGCTTCAGCTTCTTCAGTGTTACTGGTTGGGACATAGACTTGGATTACCGTGATATTGAATGGTTTGCCTTGGAAACGAACAGAGATCATTCTGTCATTTTTGAGATTGCATCCAAGTACTGCATTTCAGACTCTCTTGTTGACCATGATGGCTACTCCATTTCTTCTGAGGGATTCCTGCCCGCAGTAGTAGATATAATGGTCATCTGAGTTAAATTCACCCATTCCAGTCCATTTTAGTTCGCTGATTCCTAGAATGTCGACGTTCACTCTTGCCATCTCTTGTTTGACCACTTCCAATTTGCCTTGATGCATGGACCTGACATTCCAGGTTCCTATGCAGTATTGCTCTTTACAGCATCAGATCTTGCTTCTATCACCAGTCACATCCACAGCTGGGTATTGTTTTTGCTTTGGCTCCATCCCTTCATTCTTTCTGGATTTATTTCTCCACTGATCTCCAGTAGCATATTGGGCACCTACGGACCTGGGGAGTTCTTCTTTCAGTATCCTATCATATTGCCTTTTCATACTGTTCATGGGGTTCTCAAGGCAAGAATACTGAAGTGGTTTGCCATTCCCTTCTCCAGTGGACCACATTCTGTCAGACCTCTCCACCATGACCCGCCTGTCTTGGGTGGTAACCACTAAGCCATGGGCATGGCTTAGTTTCATTGAGTTAGACAAGGCTGTGGTCCTAGTGTGATTAGATTGACTAGTTTTCTGTGAGTATGGTTTCAGTGTGTCTGCCCTCTGATGCCCTCTTGCAACACCTACCATCTTACTTGGGTTTCTCTTACCTTGGGAGTGGGGTATCTCTTCACGGCTGCTTCAGCAAAGCGCAGTTTTACCTGGGTCCAAACTATTGTGCCATTAATGAAGCTAATGGCCTTCAAAAGGTCCCATGCACACAGTGGTACTCTCAGTGCCCCCAACCCTGCAGCAGGCAACCGCCGACCCATGGCTCTGCAGGAGACTCTTGGACATTCCCAGGCAAGTCTCAGTCAGTCCCTTGTGGCGTCACTGCTCCTTTCTCCTGGGTAGTGGTGCACACAAGGTTCTGTTTGTGCCCTCCAAGAGCCTATTTCCTCAGTCTTGTGTAAGTTCTGGCAGCTCTATGGTGGGGTTAATGAGCAACCTCCTCCAAGAGGGCTTATGCCATACTCAAGTCTGCTGCACCCAGCCATACCCAAGTCTGCTGCACCCAGAGCCCCTGCCTCTGCAGTGTTCCCCTGCTGACCCACACCTCCATAGGAGATACTCACACAGTCTGTCTCAGTCTCCATGGGATCTCTGGATCCTGGTGCACACAAGGTTTGTTTGAGCCCTCTGAGCGTCTCTGGTGGGTATGTGGTTTGATTCTGAATGTGATTTCGCCCCTCCTACTGTCTTGCTGGGGCTTCTCCTATGCCCTTGGATGTGGGATATCTCCTCCAAGTCACTCCAGAGCTGCACGGCTGTTTTGGGTAAGGGGTGGGGATTTTCAGAAATTTGGTCACTGCCCACTTTCTGGCTTTTTATGGTCAGCTTTCAAATTGTCATGGCACTTGTGGGTGTGTTATTTAGCATATGCTAATGTGTTACAATAAGCATATAAAGAGGCTCGAGGTCAACTGAAAGTGAAATTTTCTGCCATCCTGGGCCTATCTATGGTTTAACCAGTTTTTGTAGTATCCTGTTTTTCTCTATGGCTTTGTCCCCTGCCCTCTTCATTCTTGTCTCAATTTGGTTCTTGTGATTGTTTCCATGATGCGTGCAAAGTTGCTTCAGTTGTGTCTGACTCTTTGTGACCCTATGGACCATAGCCCGCCAGGCTCCTCTGTCCATTGGATACTCTAGTTATGAGTATTGGAGTGGGTCTCCATGCCCTCCTCCAGGGGATCTTCCTAACTCAGGGATTGAACCCACAACTTTACACCTCCTGCATTAGCAGGCAAGTTCTTTACCACTAGCACCACATTTTTTCATGATAAGACTATTCATAAGTTCCAGTTAGGTCTGAGAGTTTTTATCCTTTAAAGCACCTATGTCTTCAGAAACAGTTTTACACTAAAACCATGGATTTTTTTTTTTTTTTTAAAGTGTAAATAGCTCAGCCTTAGTCATCCTCAGAACAGGTGCTTTGTGAAGTCATTGACAAGGGGTCCCTTGGGCAGTCTGCAACCACCAACCAGAATTTGTAAAAGTCGAGCTCCATGGACCATTTCAGGGGACGAAACCATTGTTACCCTGCACTGCAGTGCTGGAGTCAACTGAAATCCATGGCTCCTGTCACTGGGCTAGACCTTGCTTTGATTTATTGTTATTACAGTGAAATGGTATCAGAATAATAAGAACCAAAATGGGTTTTTCTGCTTTTCTTTCTCTACCCGAAACAATGCTGAGAGGACTTCCTGACCTGCATACAGATTTCTCAAGAGACTCCTAATGTGCTGTAAATCTGTTTTTTAATTTTATATATTATTGTATTTAACCAGTAAATTTTTTTATGTTCTACTAGTAAATTTTAGAACAAAAGCTACTTTTATAATTTGCTTTTAATGATTTTAGTGACTCTAAATTAACTAGTTCAACATTTCATAATTACAGTTCNCTCAAAATAAGCCCAAACCTGGTTGTTTTAATTTGATAAAATACTTAGGTTAAATATGGTATACATAAATATGAATTAGGTTGGCCAAAATTTTTTAAAGGATTTCCTAAGCTTTGTTGTCATCTTAAGCTTTCTGTTTGGTTTATTATGTTTATTAATACAGATTGAAGAATATAAAAAACTCTGTGAAGTTAAGAGAAAGGAAACTTACACAAAGAAGAAAGAATTGGATAAATTAAGGCTTACAATGACAAAAATGAGAGAAACTGTTGCTACGACCACAGTGGTAAGAAAAAGTAAAAACTGGTTTTTCATGTCTGACTCCAGGCTTCTCAATATACACTGCCTTAAACATAGCAGGAGATTTTTTTTATTTTTTATTATTTTTTTTTTATAATTTTTATTTTTACTTTAGTTTACTTTACATTACTGTATTGGTTTTGCCAAACATTGACATTAATTCACCACGAGTGTATATGCGTTCCCAAACACGAATCCCCTCCCATCTCCCACCCCATACCATCCCTCTGGGTCCTCTCCCTGCACCAGTCCCAAGCATCCTGCATCCTGCATCAGACATCGACCGGCGACTCGTCTCCCACATGACAGTATACATGCTTCAATGCCACTCCCCCATCCCATCCCACCCCCTCCCTCCCTCCCTCCCCCAGAGTCCAACAGTTCACTCNGTATAAATTGCATTTAATGGACTGCCCAACCCAGTAATTGAACCCAGTTCTCCCTCAGTGCGGGCAGATGCTTTACTGACTGAACTACACATGAAGTCCCTTTAATGGGCCAAAATACTATAAAACTGGTTTTAAAAAAACACACAGAACTGACCAAATGCGTACAGAACCTTATGTAATGTTTCTGTGAGACTGTTTTTTTCTATATAACAAAGTGAATAACCATGGACAGGTTCCTTATTTCTGAATATGTGATAATCAAACAGAATTTGGGCTCTCCATTTATACTGAGTATAAGAACATTAATATGCACTTTTACTTTTAAAAATTGATAACATTGATTGAAAAAGCCAGTACTGTGATAGTCAGTACTTTAAAATGAGGGTTATCCTCATTTTAAAGATGAGAAAACTGAGCTTATGGAGGTGACTATAGTTGAAGAGGTCAATGTTAATACTACTTCTATGTTAATTAAAATAGAAACACCTGTAATCTATCATAATTAGTTGAATTAATGAGTCTTTAGTGATTTCTTCTATCTGGTTTGAATTGTTGCTGTTTAGTCACTAAGTCATGTCTGATTCTTTGTGATCCCATTGACTATGGCCCACGTGGTTCCTTTGTCCATGGGATTTTCCAGGCAAGAATACCGGAGTGGGTTGCCATTTACTGCTCTAGGGGATCTTTCCCATCCAGGGATGGAACCCACATCTCCTGCATTGGCAGGTGGATCCTTACTGCTGTGCCACCAGGGAAGTCCTCCATCTGTATTGAAAATTACATGTAAAACTATATGGGGCAATAGTGATGCTAATATATATACAACATTTCTTATTAGAATGTTCAGTTAATTCCATTTATAGGGTAGTTCTGACCATTATGGGCTTTCCTGGTGGCTCAATGGAAAAGAATCTGCCTGCCAATGCAGGAGACATGGGTTTGATCCCTGGGTTGGGAAGATCCCCTGAAGGAGGAAATGGCAACCTATTCCCAATAGTCTTGCCTGGAGAATACCTTGGACAGAGGAGCCTGGTGGGCTTCAGTCCATGGGGCCACAAAGAGTCAGACAGAACTGAGTACCCACGCTTTTTTCCTTGACCATTATAGTTACAATGCATTTATTATGACATCCAATTACAAAACACTAGTAAAACAAAAAATTTTCTCTGCATACAAGACCATTATCTGTTTTTTTCAAATATCAATGCAATAAGGAAGCATGAATCTAGCTAGGTTCAAAGGAGAAGATGGGTCAGATAAAACAGATTTTATCTGCATGCCTAAGCTCATATATTAGGGCCTCATAAATGATGTCACACTTATCACTTAGCTTGGAGAAATGAAGTATATGTTCTTTAACCTGTAGTCCAAAGATCTCTAAGGCCAAATAAGACAAGGCTTGAGGTATCAGGGATACTCATCTCAAGTGTCTCTCTCTCTTTAGTTGCTAAGTCATATCCAACTCATGGACTATAGCCCACCAGACTCCTCTGTCCATTGGATCCTCCAAGCAAGAATCCTTGAGTGGGTTGCCATTTCCTTCTCCAGGGGATCTTCCCGACCCAGGGATTGAACCTGGGTCTCCTCCTCTGCAGGCAGATTCTTTACTGACTGAGCTATGAGGAAAACCCAATGTCTCTCTACCTCCCCCAATCCAACACCCGACCCCACCTTACCAGAGGAGAATAGTGTTTAAAGCACAATGGCAGTATCTCAGGGGCTTCCCAGGTGGCTCATTGGTAAAGAACCAGCCTGCTAATTCAGGATAGGCAGGTTTAATCCCTGGGTCAGTTAGATCCCCTGGAGCAGAAAATGGCAACCCCCTCCAGTATTCATGCCTGGAAAATTCCACAGAGGAGCCGGGAGGGTTACAGTTCACTGTGTCTCGAAAGAGTCAGACATGACTGAGCATGAGCTTCACATACATATCAGAGAAACCTGCATCTGAATCTCAGCTTTACTAACCCAGAGTTTCCTCGTCTATAGTATGGAGGTCGTAGGACTGCCTACTTCAGAGGACTTTTGTGGAGAAGGAATGAGGTCATGCCTATAAGGCTTTTAGCTGAGTGCTTTGTATTTGGTAAAGTTTGTTGTGGTCGATGTTGTTATTTCCTGAGATTAGAAAACAACATTTTGGCCATGAACTTGAGACTACTGGGAGTTTCAGGTTCACCTTCATGTGGCACTTTTGGTTTAGAAAACTCTGCAACCAGGTCAAGCTAATGTGATTCTGGCAGAAAAGAACAGTGTATGATTGATTCTCAAGGTGCCCTACAGTCCAGGGCGGGGAGGTTAGAGGGCTAGAGGCAACAAATATCAGGCTGGATGGGCCTTGAGCATATAGTCACTAATCTTGATAATCAGTCAGAGTCCCTTGGACAGTCTGCTGATTTTTGATGGCAGTTCTAGGATTTCAAACTCCTGTTAACTCTGGAACGATAGTCCACAAGTTCAGTCATATGAGTGCTTTAGAGAAAAAAAGTAGTTTGGGGAGCTATCACTCACCTGTCTCACCTGACATGACTGAGAGTGCCTCTATACCCTGACACGTGTTCTCTGACCCCACATTGGTGTGCAAGATTGGGGGAAGTTAAATAATCTGCCCAGGTTTAACTCTATGCAGAGAACAAAGGAATCTGTTTGATAAGCTTTCCTCTCGGCTCCACTTTCCCTCACAAGTGGAAATACAGATCTAAGCTCCAATAAATTTGCCTTCCCTTTTCTTTTACTAAAACTGTATTATAAAAATATCTGTTTCACTATGAGTTTTCTTCATTCATAGTTCTTTCTTTTAATTATGCTAACATTTTGTCATCATACCCAATTTCCAAAATGCTGATTAAGTATTAAGAAAAAATCTTCAGCATGGACATAGCTATCAGGCAAAAGACCCAATTTGTTTTGACTTTTAAAATAATACTCATTCCAGTATCCTGGAATAACATTTTGAAAATAATTATTAAAATATATATTTAATTTTTAAAATGGTAGTCAAGATGAATTCATGTCTTTAAAGGTTTTTTTTTATAGTTTTTACATTCCTATTTCTGTAATTCATTTCTCTCCCTTCCAAATTTTGTTTTATTTTCTGATGATTTCAGGATTACTTCTGTCTCAGTTTGTTTTATAAAGAAACAAGTAATATAATGATTGATTTTTATTTTAACTAAAGGCACCCCCAGTATAAAAGGTGAATGGATGATACATGAATATTTAATGAATTGAACTGCTGTCCGAGTTATTTGATGATTTATTGAATTTTCAACAGGTTCTTAGTGATCACAATTTAGAACTAGCACTACTACAGGAATCAGTAAGAGAGTGGGAACAAAAGATTGAAGACATGAAGAAATCTTGTAAGAACCTGGAGGATAAAATGTAAGGATAATACTTTCTTTTCACTGAAGCATTTCTAAATGTGATGTTACTTTCATTAGAAAATTTTTTCTAATATTAGATGAAAATTATATTCTCTTAGTTTACTAAAGTTTCTGTGATTTTCAGCTTTATAGAACCACATCTTCATTTTGAAATTAACCAGTTTTTCAGATGATTAGGAGAAACAATTTGAGGATGATGTGTTTAATTTAGGAAGAGGGAGGGATTTGGGGCTATGGATTATCCTCACTTCAGTTCCTTACTCCCTATAAACAAATATGCCCCTGGAGGAAGGCATTGCCATAATGCTACAAACTCACCTAACCATGCTGTTACAATTGTTGTTCATAGTCAAAGAGGACTTGCAGAACTTGAGAAAATACAGGGAAGCCTCAAGGCAAAAACTTTTACCCAAGGAACGGAAACCAGAAACATAAGAAAATATTCCTTCCATTTCAAAAGTCACAGTCTTTGCTTCCTTTTATGATTCTCTTTATCTACATGCTGTGTTGTCTTCTTGGTGAGCCTACGGCTAAGCATGGCTAGTCTAAACACTCTGAGTTTACCTGGCACAGGTTCATCTACTTTAGAGACTAACTAACAGATTCTCCCAGGAGAATTCCCAGATTTCCCAGCAAATACTGTTTAGCTCAGCTCTGGACAGGAAGGTGGGGTCTTTCAATATAAATATGGCTTCTGGGCTTACCCCTAGAGTTTGCTGACAGTTTAAAAGACAAATTGTGGTCTGAACAGTTTCCAAAAAAGACATGTAATTTCACATATAGAATCCTATTATAATATGACTCTTTTTATTTTTATTTTTACTTTATGTTGCTTTACAATACTGTATTGGTTTTGCCATACATTGACATGGATCAGCCACGGGTGTACATGAGTTCCCAATCCTGAACCCCTCCTCCCACCTCCCACTCCATATCATCTCTCTGGATCATCCCCATGCACCAGCCCCAAGCATCCTGTATCCTGTATCGAACATAGACTGGTGATTCGTTTCTTACATGATAGTATACATGTTTCAATGCCATTCTCCCAAATCATCCCACCCTCTCCCTCTCCCACAGAGTCCAAAATTTCGTTCTAAACATCGGTGTCTCTTTTGCTGTCTTGCATACAGGGTTATCATTAACATCTTTCTAAATTCCATATATATGTGTTAGTATACTGTATTGGTGCTTTTCTTTCTGGCTTACTTCACTCTGCATAATAGGCTCCAGTTTCATCCACCTCATTAGAACTGATTCAAATGTATTCTTTTCAATGGCTGAGTAATACTCCATTGTGTATATGTACCACAGCTTTCTTATCCATTCATCTGCTGATGGACATCTAGGTTGTTTCCATGTCCTGGCTATTATAAACAGTGCTGCGATGAACATTGGGGTACATGTGTCTCTTTCAATTCTGGTTTCCTCGGTGTGTATGCCCAGCAGTGGGATTGCTGGGTCATAAGGCAATTCTATTTGCAATTTTTTAAGGAATCTCCACACTGTTCTCCATAGTGGCTGTACTAGTTTGCATTCCCACCAACAGCGTAAGGGGGTTCCCTTTTCTCCACACCCTCTCCAGCATTTTTTGCTTGTAGACTTTTGGATCGCTGCCATTCTGACTGGTGTGAAATGGTACCTCACTGTGGTTTTGATTTGCATTTCTCTGATAATGACTCTTTTCTACATAGATTTGAATGTATTGCACTTAAAGTTATATCTCTAAAATAACAATTGCACCACAGTGCTACTCTACTATCAACAGTCCATAAAATATGCAATGATCTCTATACTCAGTACTAGATTTAAAAACAGAAAGCTCAAGTAACACAGCAATTAAAAATCAGAATAAAAAAGTCTTTTTCTTTGACAAAGTTAGTTTTAATTGATATCTGTTTCTTAAATACCAGGCAGAGAATCATCATGGAATTTACAGATTAACTCTTGAAATTATTTCTAGGGGTTATCATTAAAAGCCTTGGCTGCTACACTGATGAAAAATTTTAAATTTATAAGCAGTCTTCATGTTAGCTAACTAGTTTTAAAAGTGTTCCAGAAGGAAATGGGGGGGCTTCCCTGGTTGGCTCAATGGTAAAGAATCCACTTGCCAGTGCAAGAGACACAGGTCCGATCTCTGGTCTGAGAGGATCCCACAGGCCGTGGAGTAACTAAGCCCATGCACCACAGCTGTTGAGCCTATGCTCTAGAGCTGGGGATCTGTAACTACTGAGCTCAGATGCTTCAGTTACTGAAGCATGTGTGTCCTAGAGCCCATGTTCTGAAACAGAAGAAGCCACCACGGTGAGAAGCCTGCGTATCACAGCCAGAGGGGCCCCTGCTCACTGTAACCGGAGAAAAGCCCACGCAGCAAAGACCCAGCTCGGTCAAAAATAAATAAATAAAATAAACAAAAATTTTTTAAAAAGAAGGAAATGGGGATTCACTGATCTTTCATTTTGAATGGCTCACTTTTTTTTTTTAATTCCAGTTTTTTAAGAGTTTTCATGTAGAATCTCACTGAGAAAAGGTGCTTTTGACTAATTTGGTGATTGAGGATCTTTACCTCCCCCCTTTTTATTAATAAAACTTTACTTTTTCCTCTTTATTACTTGACAGATTAAAAGAAAATTCTCTGTATTTTTATTTTCTCACTCAGTTCCTGTTTTCTAACTTTGGTGGTAGAGAGAAGCAGCTCAGTTCTTGTTTGGTGAATTTAAAGAATCAAAATGTTATTTTTATAATATCTATAAGATTCTTTAAATTAAACAAAAAACTAAATAATTTGCATAGTTATCTTCTTAATAATCTATAAGTCTTAATTCCCTGTGTCCCGCTCACCATGAATTCTTTAACTTGCAAGCTCATCATCTATTTTGAGGTCAAAATATTGAGAGAAAACAAAAATCACTCAATTCCAAGTTTAAATTAAATATGTGGAAATTCAATTAAATTTAAATTAATTTAAATTATGTGGACAGTTAAGAGTACCTAAAATTTACCACAAGTCCATGGGAGGCACTGCTAGTTTAATTTTTCTTCTTTGTTATTATTAATATCCAGAATGATGTATTTGCATAATAAAAGGCAAATCAGTACCTATCTTTCTAAATTTCTTTGTCACCTTTCTTTGAGCTGGTTATCAGCATATGGGAACTGAGAGATTAGAAACTAAATATTGTGCGTAAATGACATCCAATTTGTGACCCAAGTATAGACTTGCCATTATAGTGCAGGAGGCTGTAACAGTTATAGATGCTTTTTTTTCTTTTAAGTGCTGAAGTGGTTTCAAAATTGTCAAGGTTACCAGTGACTTTCATCCTGCCAAATTTCAGTGATCTGGTTTCAAGCTTTTTGAATTCTTAATAGAATTTGACACAGATGCTTACTTTCATCTTCTTGAAATGGTTTCTTCATTTGGCTTCCCAAACATCACCTCCTCTTGTTTCACTTACCACACTGCTCCTTCTCAGGACCCTATACTTGATCCATTTCTTCTTTCTGTCTCTAAATTTTGGACCTCTCAGCCATTCACTATCCTCTGTTCTGTACTCATACTTCCCATACACGTCTTCATTCCGTCTCATTCTTTCTGTACCCCTAGTGACTTCCATATTTATATATTCAGCCCTGACCTCTAAATGCATACAGTCTGCAGCTTATTTGACCTTAGCACTTGGAAAATTGAAGTGATAGTTTCTCAGTTGTGTCTGACTTTTTGCGATCCCATGGACTGTAGCCCATCAGGATCCTCTGTCCATGGAATTCTCCAGGCAAGCATACTGGAGTGGGTTGCCATTTCTACTCCAGGGATCTTCCTGACTCAGGGATCAAACCCAGTTCTCCGATATTGCGGGCAGATTCTTTACCATCTAAGCCACCACACTTAAAGGATATCTCAAATATACATGTCCCAAACAGAATTCTTAATTTCCCATCTCCTTGAAATAGCTCTTCCTTTAGTCTTCCATATCACTGTTTACCTAATTACTCCAGCCAAAAAACTAGAACTCATCCACCATTCCAGTTTTCCTCACTACCTAACCCTGACCCAACTAGGTAACTAACCTAACCTAACCCTAATCCAACTCTGCTGCTGCTGCTGCTGCTAAGTCACTTCAGTCGTGTCCGACTCTGTGCGACCCCATAGACAGCAGCCCACCAGGCTTCCCCGTCCCTGGGATTCTCCAGGCAAGAACACTGGAGTGGGTTGCCATTTCCTTCTCCAATACATGAAAGTGAAAAGTCAAAGTGAAGTCTCAGTCGTGTCCGATTCTTCGAGACCCCATGGACTACAGCCTACCAGGCTCCTCCATCCCTGGGATTTTCCAGGCAAGAGTACTGGAGTGGGGTGCCATTGCCTTCTCCGAATCCAACTCTAACTCAAGCCAAATCCAAAAGCTTGTCCTATTGCCTTCATCTTCAGAATATGTCCTGAGTCCAACTACTTCTCACCAGCTCCACCACTACAGCCTCAGTCTGAGCCACATTATCTCTTCTAGACCCTTGCCATAGACTTCTACATAGTCTGCCTTCCTGTGCTATTGTCTTTCTCTACTAAGTAGCAAGAGTCATCTTTACAAGATGTGAATCAGTTCCTGTCATTCCTTTCCTTAAAAAGTCCTCCCCTAAAAAAAAAAAAAAGTCCTCCCCTGATTTCCTTCAGAATAAAATCTGAACTTATCTTGTTCTCAAGACCCTATGTGATCTGGGCTGTGTCTGTCTCTTCAGCCTTTTCAAACTCCTGTCTTCATCTAATACCCCAAGCATGTTCCTGTCCAGGTTATTATCACCTGCTGTTTTTCTATATGAAAAGCTCTTCCTTAAGGTCTTCACATATCTGGACTCCTTCTCATCCTTCAGGTCTTTCACAAATTATTCCAGGAGATGTTCCCTAATCGCCTGTCTACACTACCATCATCATTCTCAGGACTTCGCTATACTTTACCCTACTTTGCGGTCTTTGGATCATTTAACATTATCTGAAATATATATTTTCTGATAACTTGCTTCTGTTCTGCCTACTTCACTAGAGTATAATTTCCATGATGGTAGAGACTTTGCCGGTGCTGTATCTCCAGTATCTATATCATGTTCAGAGTGTAGGTATTCAAAAATTGCTTCTTAAATTAATGTATAAATATTAATACATCATATCAAAAGAGTAAAATTTTTGTTTATTTTAATGAATAGTAAATAAATATGTTGCATAGGGAGATGGACTGGAAGTTTCTGATATCGTAAGTAAATGTGGTTTTTCTGGAAAACATGTCCTAATAGGAATTTATTTGGTTTCCTTTGTTCATAGGCTTTTTTTTAAGAATAACAAGGAAAAACTGGATGATTCATCAAATTTTGAAAAAAATGAATTACTGCTGAAGATAAAACAGGTAGGAAGATAGAAATTATGGCTTTAAGACTATAATTAATTTTTAGTTAACATTTTAAGTATGTGTGAAAATGTGAAATTTTCTCAAGATAGTATTATTTTCATTAACTAATAATAATTATGATCATGATCATTCACAGTAACTGATTTAAAGATTTGATCAGAAAGCTGGAAGAAAATAGTGAAAATCACCTAAGCTGAGCATAAAAAACAGTTTTTTTTTTTTTAAATGAGGATAGTTTAAGAGACCTCTGGGACAGCATCAGTGTGCTCTAATATTCAGATTATAGGGGTCCCAGAAAGAGGAGAGAGAGAAAGGGGCAGAGAACATAATTAAATAAATAATAGCTGAAAGTTACCCTAACCTGAGAAAGAAAATAGATATCTAAGTCCAGGAAGCACAAAAATTCCCAAACAAGATGAACCCAAAGAGGACTACACCAAGACACATTGTAATGAAAATGGCAAAAAAATAAAGATAAAGAGAGACTCTTAAAAGCTGCAAAAGAGAAACAACTGGCTGTATACAAGGGAACTCTGAGAAAACTATCACCTGATGTTTTAGCAGAAGTTTTCTAGGCCAGAAAAAAAGTGGCATGATAAATTTAAAGTGATGAAAGGATAGAACATACACCCAGTTCTCTACCTGGCAAGGCTGTCATTCAGATTTTAATGAAAGATGAAGAGTTTTATAGAAAAGCGAAAGCTGAAAGAGTTCAGCAGTACTAAACCTACTTTACAAGAGATGTTAAAGGGACCTCTCTAAATAGAAAAGACCATAGCTAGAAATATGAAAATTACGAAAGGAAAACTTTCACTGGTAAAGGCAAGCATAGAGTAAAGGTCAACCACTTACAGAGCTACTGGGAAGGTCAAAATATAAATGCAGTAAAATCATCTATCCACAATAAGTAGTTAAGTTATACAAAAAACAAAAGATGGACAATATGGCGTCAAAAATATTAAATGTGTAGGGGTAGTAAAAATGCAGAGTTGTTAGAATGTGTTCAAACTTAAGATCATTAGCTTCAGTTCAGTTCAGTTCAGTCACTCAGTCGTGTCCAACTCTTTGCAACCCCACGAACTGGAGCATGCCAGGACTTCCTGTCCATCACCAACTCCTGGAGCCTACCCAAACTCATGTCCATTGAGTCGGTGATGCCATCCAACCATCTCATCCTCTGTCATCCCCTTCTCCTCCTGCCCTCAATCTTTCCAGCATCAGGGTCTTTTCAGATGAGTCAGTTCTTCGCATCAGGTGGCCAAAGTATTGGAGTTTCAGCTTCAGCATCAGTCCTTCCAATTAATATTCAGGACTGATCTCCTTTAGGATGGACTGGTTGGATCTCCTTGCAGCCCAAAGAACGCTCAAGAGTCTTCTCCAACACCACAGTTCAAAAAGCATCAATTCTTCAGCACTCAGCTTTCTTTATAATCCAACTCTCACATCCATACATGACCACAGGAAAAACCATAGCCTTGACTAGACGGACCTTTGTTGGCAAAGTAATATTCTGCCTTTTAATATGCTATCTAGGTTGGTCATAATTTTCCTTCCAAGGAGTAAGCATATTTAAATTTCATGGCTGCACTCACCATCTGCTGTGATTTTGGAGCCCCCAAAAATAAAGTCTGACACTGTTTCCACTGTTTCCCCATTTGCGATGGAGTGATGGGACCAGATGCCATGATCTTTGTTTCTGAATGTTGAGCTTTAAGCCAACTTTTTCACTCTCCTCTTTCACTTTCCTCAAGAGGCTCTTTAGTTCTTCTTCACTTTCTGCCATAAGGGTGGTGTCATCTGCATATCTGAGGTTATTGATCTTTCTCCCGGCAATCTTGATTCCAGCGTGTGCTTCATCCAGCCCAGTGTTTCTCATGATGTACCCTGCATATAAATTAAATAAGCAGGGTGACAATATATGCCTTGACATACTCCCTTTCCTATTTGGAACCAGTCTGTTGTTCCATGTCCCGTTCTAACTGTTGCTTACTAACCTGCATTCAGGTTTCTCAAGAGGCAGGTCAGGTGGTCTGGTATTCCCATCTCTTGAAGAATTTTCCACAGTTTCTTGTGATCCACACTGTCAAAGGCTTTGGCATAGTCAATAAAGCAGAAATAGATGTTTTTCTGGAACTCTCTTGCTTTTTCCATGATCCAGCGGATGTTGGCAATTTGATCTCTGGTTCCCCTGCCTTTTCTAAAACCAGCTTGAACATCTGGAAGTTCACGGCTCACGTATTGCTGAAGCCTGGCTTGGAGAATTTTGAGCATTACTTTACTAGCATGTGCTGCTGCTGCTGCTGCTGCTGCTAAGTCGTTTCAGTCGTGTCCGACTCTGTGCAACCCCATAGACGGCAGCCCACCAGGCTCCCCTGTCTCTGGGATTCTCCAGGCAAGAACACTGGAGTGGGTTGCCATTTCCTTCTCTAATACTAGCATGTGAGATGAGTGCAATTGTTCGGTAGTTTGAGCATTCTTTGGCATTTCCTTTCTGTGGGATTGGAATGAAAACTGACCTTTTCCAGTCCTGTGGCCACTGCTGAGTTAACTTAATCACATGTATATAAATGTTGTTATGTGTATGAAGTGAAAGTGATAGTTGCTTCATCATGTCTGACTCTTTATGACCCATGGACTATATATAGCCTGCCAGACTCCTCTGTCCATGGAATTTTCCAGGCAAGAATACTGGAGTGGGTGACCATACCCTTCTCCAGGGGATTTTCCTGACCCAGGGACTGAACTCTTGCATTGCAGGCAGATTCTTGAACCATCTGAGGCACCAGAGCAGTCCTGCTATATGTATATGTCATGGTAACCATAGACAGAAAATTTGTAATAGATGCACACAAAAAAGAGAGAAAGGAATCTAAACATAACATTAAAGATAGTAATCAAATCACAAGGGGATAGAACAAAAGATGAAGAATGAGCAAAAAACTACCAAAACAACCAGAAAATAAACAACAAAATGTTGATAAGTACACGTTGTTGTTTTAGCTGCAAAGCTGTGTCTGACTCTTTTGCAGCTCCATGGACTGTAGCCCACCAAACTTCTCTGTCCATGGGATCTCCCAGACTAGAGTGGGTTGCCATTTCCTTCTCCAGGGGATCTTCCCAACCTAGACCCGGGAATTGAACCGCATCTCCTGCATTGGCAGGAAGATTCTTTACCACTGAGCCACCGAGGAAGTAATTGCTTTAAAGGTAAATGGGAAAATACTCCAATCAAAGATATGGAGTGGCTGATGGATTTTTTTTTTTTAATGTCTATATATGCTGCTTACAAGAGACTAGCTTCATATCCAAAGAAGGCGATGGCAACCCACTCCAGTACTCTTGCCTGGAAACTCCCATGGATGGAAGGGCCTGGTGGGCTGTAGTCCATGGGGTTGCATCGTGAAGAGTCAGACATGACTGAGTGACTTCACTTTCACTTTTCACTTTCATGCACTGGAGAAGGAAATGGCAACCCACTCCATTGTTCTTGCCTGAAGAATCCCAGGGACCGAGGAGCTCAGTGAGCTGCCGTCTATGGAGTTGCACAGAGTTGGACACGACTGAAGTGACTTAGCAGCAGCAGCAGCAGCTTCATATCTAGACACACTGAGACTGAAAGTGAGGGTGTAGAATAATGTGTTCAGTACAAATGGAAGCAAAAAGAATACTGCCCAAAAGACCTGTTTGGATTTTGATTGGGGTTGAATGAAATTTGTAAATCAATTTGGGGAGGATTTTGTACTTTTACAATACTAAAGTTTCTAATCCATGAATACAGCATATCTTTCATTTATCTTAGGTCTTTTTTGTTCTCTTTGACTTAATTATTTAATTTCACTATGATATGTCCAAGTTTTTCTTTTTGTTTATCCTGCTTGGGATTTATTGGACATCTTAAAATCTGTGAATTGCTGTATTTTATAAGTTCTGCAAAATTTTCAGCTGTTATCTGTTCATGTATTTCTTTTATCCCATGCTTTTTCCACTACTCCAATTCTGTGTACACAATTATGTGTACTAATAAAATATCCTCTCTGTTTCTTACTTGCTCTTCTCTGTTTTCTAGTTTTTGTCTCCCTTAGCTGCATTCTGGGGAGAATGGTCTCATTTCAATTCTTAATTTGGTTTTTGTATTTTTGAGTTGGTAAATTTTCAGCTCTGCTTTGTCACTCTTCATTGTTTCCGAATCCTTGCCATATTTTTCAAGCATGTCTAGGATTTCTTTGATCATAATAAGTATAGTACTTCTGTATTTCAGTGTATATTTCCAATGTCTGGTATTTTTGTAGGACTATTTCTTTTTACTACAGTTTCTGCTAGTTTTTGTTCATGCCGTCTTGTTTCCTTCTGTTCCTGGTAGGAAACTGGATAGTGATCTTCAAAAAAGGTGTTTGTAGAAATAATTTGAGGTCTAGGATGACAGTATATTTCTCAGAAACAGATTTCATTCACTTTTGTCAGACTCCTGGGATGTTACCAGTTCCAAACTTTCTTAATCCACCTTTAGGTTCCCTGGTGACTGAAGTCACGCTTAACCATGCTTCAGTCCAGTTCTGTTCAGTCACTCAGTCCATAGACTGCAGCATGCCAGGCTTCCCTGTCCATCACCAACTCCTGCAGCTTGCTCAAACTTATGTCCAAGTCAGTGATGCCATCCAGCCATCTCATCCTCTGTCGTCCCCTTCTCCTCCTGCCCCCAATCCCTCCCAGCATCAGAGTCTTTTCCAATGAGTCAACTCTTCGCATGAGGTGGCCAAAGTACTGGAGTTTCAGCTTTAGCATCAGTCCTTCCAAAGAAATCCCAGGGCTGATCTCCTTCAGAATGGACTGGTTGGATCTCCTTGAAGGCCAACGGACTCTCAAGAGTCTTCAACACCACAGTTCAAAATCATCAATTATTCAGCACTCAGGCTTCTTCACAGTCCAACTCTCACATCCATACATGACCACTGGAAAAACCATAGCCTTGACTAGACGGACCTTAGTCGGCAAAGTAATGTCTCTGCTTTTGAATATACTATCTAGGTTGGTCATAACTTTTCTTCCAAGGAGTAAGCGTCTTTTAATTTCATGGCTGCAGTCACCATCTGCAGTGATTTTAGAGCCCCAAAAAATAGTCTGACACTGTTTCCACTGTTTCCCCATCTATTTCCCATGAAGTGATGGGACCGGATGCCCTGATCTTTGTTTTCTGAATGTTGAGCTTTAAGCCAACTTTTTTACTCTCCTCTTTCACTCTCATAATTAGGCCTACTAACCGCATTATCTTATTCTGCAACACGTTTAAGATCCCTTTTCATCCTGCTATTTCAGCGATCCTTAGCCCGCCATTCCTTCCTAACTTTCTTACCTCATTTGAAGCCATTCAGTAGAGACATCCAAGCACCAAGTTCTTACCTTATTCAGAAAACTAATGTTTACTGTCTTTTGTCCTTGAATAGAAATATTTAAGAAAGGGGAAGCATAATATCTACTCAAAGAGTTTTTGAGCAAGAGTTCCTACTGATGTTCTTTTTCTCCCTGTTATAGTTTATCTTCTGGGAAAAGGACATACATATCTTGCTGAATGATCCTACTTTATTACTTCTTATTTCAATATGAATTATTACTTTATAGTTTCTCATCAGTGTTTGTTACCTTTCTACACATTTGTCATATTTGAGGCCCCAGGTGTACAATTAATATCTGATGTAGAATTAAATCACTCAACATTTAAGGCATAGTCTTATCTGAGTGTTAAGTAATATGCCCAGTGCTCTAGTGAGTTGCCCATCAAAGAAACCATGACACAAATCCTCTACTTCCTTTTTTTTTTCTAGATGACTGAAAAGTTACACAAATGTCATTTAGAGAACAAAGCTCTACAAGAGAAATTGCAAACAGTTTCCAGACAATATAAGATTGTCTTAAAGGAAGAGGATAAAGTTTTCATGCAGAAACGGAAAATTTATTCTGAGTATGTTTCTATCCATGAGCTATACATGACTCAACATATTATAGTTATGGGTTGCGTCTCCATTTAAGCTTATCCTAGTTTTAAAATCTATTGACAACAGTGAAATATTCTTTATCCAGTCATAAACGTGCCCCAAATTTGCCTCTATACATACTGAATAATGCTTTCCTCATATGGGTCAGATCAAATCCATAAACAGCAAACCTATTATTTTTAATTCTACATCAGGTTCTTGAAAGAATAACCATGTTTTTACTCCATAAGATGGCCTAGAGAAACTGAGATCTACTGTCATCAGAAACTGGCTCTGCATTTAAATTTCCTATCTCAAAAAAAGGTCTGGTCATTGACATAATCCCCTAACCCAGAGACTGGGAAATTATTCAAGGAAACTCCTGTATTTTACCAGGAAGCACCAATGTTTGTCAGTTCCACCTCCCAAATATTTCTCAAATATATCCTGTCCTCCTATCCAGCTCCACTGTTTTCACCCCCCTTTTAGCCTCTTTGCTTTGGCTTGCCTCTCAGAAGTTCTTCCCACTTTCTGTTTTACCACCCCTAACTTATCTATCTCCTTCTCACCAGAATGAACCCTATGAAACATCCCTCTGAGGTCACTCCTTTTCATTAGTCATTGCATTGTTATCACCTGCGTACACATCACTTTGTCCCACTGAGCTATGACAGATCAGCACAGTTGCTCCATCTTCGCACTATATCCTCAGGATCTTGTCCATTGCTTAGCAGGTAATGGGCATTCACCAGTGTTTTCCTAATGAATTTATATAAGTAATAATCTGGAGAAGGCAATGGCAACCCACTCCAGTACTCTTGCCTGGAGAATCCCATGGACGGAGGAGCCTGGAAGGCTGCAGTCCATGGGGTTGCGAAGAGTCAGACACGACTGAGCGACTTCACTTTCACTTTTCACTTTCATGCATTGGAGAAGGAAATGGCAACCCACTCCAGTGTTCTTGCCTGGTAAATGCCAGGGACGGAGGAGCCTGGAGGGCTGCCATCTATGGGGTCGCAGAGTCGGACATGACTCAAGCGACTTAGCAGCAGCAGCACACTTAAAATTAAGTCACATGGAAGTGTAATTATGGTGTCCAGGCCCACTTATGTGAAGCTGAATTTATGGTCATTGTTGTAGCATTTACAATACAGGGAGTTACTACAATCATCATTTCTCATCCAGTTGAATAGCCTACTAAGAATGATACAGTTAGTATTCTTCAGACAATAACTTCCTTACATCGATACTAAGTTATCAGTTTGAAGCATAAAATGTTCTGGTGACAAATAATTGTAGCCCAGAAACGTTTACTACTGTTATTGGTATTTGTCCTCTTCAGCTTGGGCTGCCATAACAAATTACCATAGACGGGGAGATTTAAATGACAGAAATGTATTTCTCATAGTTCTGGAGGCTGGACATCTGACATCTGGGTGCCAGCATGGCCAGATTCTGGTGAGAACTGTCTTCCTAACTTGCATAAAGAAGATGGTCAACCATCTTCTCACAGAAAGGAGATAGACAGAGCTGTCTGGTATCTCTGCTTACGAGGGCGCTAATCTCACCATGAGGACTTTACCCTCATGACTTCATATAGATCCAATCTCTTCCCAAAGGCCCCATCTTCAAATACCATTTCACTGGGGCCTAGGGCTTCAACATATGAATTTGTAGGAGGACACAATTCAGTCCATACATGTTTTGAAGAAGATGAGATGCTTAGATAAAGTACTTCCTGTTATAGGCATGTTCCTCCTATCAATGTCTGGAAATCTGAACAAAATCATAAACTTTCCATTATTCACTCTGTAAGTTAGGGACGAAAAATAATCACTTTTCATAGAATTTCTCATGGGTGTTGCTCCCTGGCTCCAGCACTTTACATTTCATTTAAATTCTTATAACCAGTGAGATAGGTATTATGGTCCCCATTTTATGGGTGGCAAAACTGAGGCTCATCCATAAGTGAAGTCTCTTTTCAAGATCGCACTGCTAGGAAGAGGTAGACCACTATCTAAAGTTAGTCTGATTGATTCCTTCACATTTTCCAAAATGAAATACCACAACTGATAAATTCATTAAGAGAGACACACTCACTCAGCAAGGCAAAGTGCTATTGAACTATTCTCATAGTTTTATGGTTACTTTTACAATTAATGTTCTTTTCATGGCTTGAAGATTTTCATAAATTTAGAGTTAGCCACTAATAGGAAAAAACTTTGTTTCTATTTTTTACTAATTTATCTGGTAAATAGTTCCTGAACTGAAATTTTCAAACTACTTTTTGAATTCTTGTTTTTGATTGTATATTTTCTTATGCTAAGGAGTTAAAAATGATTTCAATGTTCAATATATGATAACTATTTTTTCATGGTAGAAATCAAAAACAACTGGCATTTATAGCTCAGAAAGAAAACTTCCTATCAAAAAGAAAAGTAGACATCAAAAATATGGAAGAAGGACTTATTACTCTCAGCGAGCTTCATCGGTATGTTTATTGCCTTTGAACATTTTGATCTTCATTCTTCTGCATTTATTTCTTAGTAAATGGTAAAGAAAACCTATAAAATTTGGAATATACTATAGAAAAGAAGGTTCATAATTGGCTATCTCTGTTTTACAATCCAGAAAGGTCATTATCATTGACTCTTTCAATGAAAGGATAGACAGGTGCTGAGTTCTACATAAGCTGCTTCTAATACCTATGTTAGATTCTCCACATTCCCCTGTACCCCAGATCCACAAGCACATCTTCCATTCTTAATTACTACTTATCCCTAATTCCCAGAATCTATATTGGCTTTCTAAGTTATGGGAGAAAGTGAAATTTATAGTAGCTCAGTCATGTCCGACTCTTTTGAGATCCCATGGACTGTAGCCCACCAGGCTCCTCTGTCCATGGGATTTCCCAGTCAAGAATACTGGAGTGAGTTGCCATTTCCTTCTCCAGGGGATCTTCCCCAACCCAGGGATTGAACCTGAGTCTCCGCATTGCAGGCAGGTTCCTTACCATCTGAGCTACGAGGGAAGGCCCCTATACCCATATATAATGTCTAAATTATACATTGCAGCAAATCAGAACTCAGTCTAAAATCCAGAGTTCCTCACCAATTTGTTGACCTAAACCCTTCCTATGTCATAGGGTTATTTCCCTTCATGTCCTCTGTATGCAATAAGTTTTTCTTAGTCCCAGGCATCCTGACTAGCTGCTCCTTTCCTCTGTATGTTTGCAAAAGATGATGTCTTTTCCTTGGTGAGATATCACCTCCATGTTCCTCCCTCTACTAAATATTATTCTTTAATAACCTGCCCTCAACTGCCTCGCCAAAATCTGTTCTTCCTTATTCTTGACTTCAAAACTTGCAAAATCAATTTGCACTGGCCAAAAAATTGTAATTGTCTTTCCATTAGTCTGGCACTAAAATCTTTAGTTGTGCTGGTTTGTTTTGTGTCCCAATTAGATGGTAGCTTATTGCGCTACCACAATAAGGTTGCATTATTATGAAGAATTATACATTAAGTCTTTTATACATTTAACAGCTCCCATAAATGCAAAATCCAATGTGTTTTTCTTATTCTTAGAGCAACAAAGCAAATATATCGGAAACAAATAAAAATCCTGAATGAGAACATGGAAAGAGAAACTCAGAGATGGTAAAAAAAAAAAAAAAAAAAGCTTATTTATATTATAAGTACTGTATGTTATCTTAATTAACAGTGCCCCAAAGTTGGAAAAAATAAGAGTGCTTGTTGGTTGTTAGAGTCCATGGAAGTTATTTCCCACAAAATTAAATTGTGTGAGTTCTCTTGGCTCTAGATGTGTTTGTTAGTTTGATATTTTGTTCACTGAACAGAAACAAAGGTTTTCATTCCAGTCATGTGAAGTCATCAGAGTATAATTGTCAAGATTTGTGACAATGAGTCTTACTCAGCCAGGTGCCGATGTGGACCAGTAAGGAAGGTGATGTGAAGGGACAGAGGAGAGTGGTTAAGCACACAGTCTCAGCAGATGGACTACTTTGGTTGTTTTGCCTCTTGTTAGCTCTATGACAAGGGCTGAGTTATTTAATATCTCTCTGCTCCCTTCCCTATAAAATGAGGAATGATAGTAGTACCCACCTTGTAAGATTGCGTGAATGATAAATGAGATGATCTATGTGAGGTATATAGCCCAGTGCCCAGCACCTAGAAAACACTCGCAGAAACTTAGATATATTTTATTGTTGTCGTTGTTATACTCTTTATAAGACTCTAGTTGCACATTTTTACTCTTCTCTAGTTATCTTTTTTATGTTGTGGTGGAGAGAAAAATTTGAGAATTCAGAAGCTTGAGACTTCTTACTAGCACTTTGAGTAATTTAGGTAATTCCTTTACGATTTCTGTCTAGGACTCCTCTTTTTTCACCAACCCCTGAGCCTTCCCCACTTCTATCCTTTTCTAGAGGAGGTAAGCTATCAAGTGTGGTTTGTCCACCATCCTGCTGGATGCACTGACACAACTTCATGGGAAGCAGCTTGCAGAGATGGCATTTGTGCAGTTAATGCTTTGTCTTATTTTTTCAGCTAATGTGCCTAGTCTGCATCATCAATAGCACAGATAATTTTGTATGATCATAATACGATTTGTTTTGTTTTGAATTCCTTCATCTTTTCAATGAACTGTGATGTCAATTTGACGATAATTCTTTTTGTTCTCGTCTCCAGTATTATAACTCAGTGGAAAATAGCTTGTTTGCGAAAAAAACATGCACGTTGGGTCAAAAATATAAGAGATGAAATAAAAGAACTTATAGATAAAATTCAAGAAGCTGAAAATAGGCGCAGTGAATTAATAGAAGAGGTAAAGGAACCCAAGGAGCTTGTGTTCGCTCCTTATATTGATTGCATATCAGTAATTCTTCAGTATTTCATTACACTTTATCTTATTGCTTATTTCATGTCTAGAGTAAATTATGTAACTTTCTTAAGAAATGTATCCATTTGCTATGTATTAACTGTAGGAATTTAGCAAAGTAGCAATTCTCTCCAGAATATGATTTTGAAGTATGTAACTAAAACTTGAAGACAGTGTTTAGGGAAACTATCTCTAAAAATAAAGGGACTAAGCATCATTTATTTAGCTCCTATATTTATCCTCTGCCTACCCTCCAGCCCCTACTAGTTCCATGCCTAATTTCCTAATGTCATTTACACATGTTGTTTGGTGACGAAATTAATCTCTGAAGGGAAAAAACATCCCTCCCTCTCCAGTAGTTACTGAGACAAATTAGCCAAATGTCATGCAGAAAGGTATTAATTTATCTGACAGTTTGAAAATATTAATACTGACTGCTATAAGACATGTGATAAATTCTCATTTTTCCCCTAACTAGACCAGTATTAGAGAAAATGATATCAAAGAATTTTTGACACAGATTGAACAACTTACATTAGAATTAAAACAAGAGGAAGATGCATTTGTTATCAAAGAACAAAAGTTAATTCAAGAATTAAGCAAGTTTGAAGTAAGTTTTGTTTTATATCTAAGAACAATTTTATGTGGCTGTACAAAGGGGAGAGTATATTTCATGCCATTCAGTTAGTGAAAGTGAAAGTCACTCAGTCCTGTCCGACTCTTTGCGGCCCTATGGACTATACAGTCCATGGAATTCTCCAGGCCAGAATACTGGAGTGGGTAGCCTTTCCCTTCTCCAAGGTATCTCCCCAACTATTCTGTTAAATGTAAAGTAAATCTTCTAGTTTGAACAAGACTACAAGTAAATTCTGAATATTTCTTCTTTTCCTAAAAAAGAAATAGAGCAACAAGAAATATTTTTTTAGTTAAAAAAATAGCACACACTCCAAGTTATGTAGAAGTGCTGGCAAAAATCCATGGAGATAAGGTGGAGTGCTGGAGAAAATCATGCAGAGCTGAAAGAGGAGACAGTGGGGGAGAGGAATGAAGGGTGAGGGAGACCAAGAAGGGCAATCTTGAGAGAGGTTCTCCTTAAAGAGGGGGCATGGTATTGACCTGGAAACTGCCAGGGGCTGCCCTCAGATAGAATAGAACATGGGTGCTGGAGAGGAAGACTCGCAGGGCAGAGAGTGGAAACACAACAGAAAACTAAAACCTTTCCAAGGTGCTGGTGTTACCTGGACAGGCAAGGGCATGTTTCTTGGAGACCACCGTTAATAAAGTAGCTGAGAAGTAAAGAGATGGTAATAGAAGGCTTCCTGAACTTCATTCAGCTTGAAGAGAGGGGAAAAGGCCTGGCTACCCCAAAGAGGAGCTTTAATTGAAGGCAGCAGTGCCTTTCTGTAGCAAGGGAACAGGCAGTCCTTACATTTCAAAGTTTAGATCTTCCCCTGATCCAAGCCCACTCTCCGCCCTCCACCACGGCCACACACACTCTGCCATGTCCTGTAGAAACCCTCTGTAGATAACTGGTCCCAGAAAAAGTCAGTTCTAGAAGCAGATAAATCTTCTGTACAAAAATACTATGAGAAAAACAGGTGAAGGGGGAATGAAACTTTCATAAAATCATTCTGGAACAGTTGAAAACTATGATGATTCAACATTCATCTGTGAATTCAGAAAAAAGTTCATAGAGGTGCCAAGGAAGATTAGCAGTATGGAAATACAGGAACTCAGGGAAGAGACGTCAGAAGGGGATGGCCAGAAATAGCAAGAGGGGAAATGGAAACTGGCACAGCTCAGGGAACAAACAAGGGGAAAAAAGCATTGCACAAACGCATACAAAATTAGAAGGGACAGAAGGAAGAAGCCACAAGGTGGAGGGCATTTCTCCATTGGTCGCAGCATGTCGAGATGCTCAGTATCCTTCTAAATCTTGAAAAACAGAAATTTGTAAAAGAGAGGGGTGGGAAACAGATAAAGAGCTTTGTCCTTATGAAACATTCCACTGGGGTAGGGGGTGACTGAGAACAAACAGTAGAACGTGTGATATTTTCGATGGCAATAAATGCTATAGAGAAAATAAAAATAGGAAAGTACACTAGGGTGAGTGTATATAATGCAGTCTATGTGCCCTTTTAAACAGGGAGTCAGAGGAGCCCTGAAGGATATGAGGAAGTGTGATGTGCAGACATCTGGAGAAGGTGGCTCCAGGCAGAGGATGTGCTGAGCCTGAAGGTTCTGAGACAAGACTTTCTATTTGAGGGATGACAGGGAGGCGGCATGGCTGCAGCAGAATAGGGGAGAGTGCCAGCCCGGCGGGGACTCATCTTCCAGAAGCAGATGCTGACATGGAGTTAGGAGTTCAAAGGTTTATCAGGGTGTGATGCCTATGAAAGGACTAGGGGCTACTGTGTAGGCTGCAAACTCTCTCTAGGGAGCTCCAAAGCCAGGACTGTCCATAGGAAGAGGCCCGTCTTGGGCAGAAATGGCCTCACCCTTGTTCTATCTCCTTGCTCACACAATTAGTTGGAGGCCACTGAAGAGCATGGTCTTGGCTAGGTAGCCAAGGTCACTCTGAAGGAGCCAACCACCCTGGAGGCTGTCAGCTAGCCACTTTCCTTGTCACAGGCCAGTGGATTCTTCCTTGAGGGGAGATCTAAAAGGGGCAACTCCAGGCCTGCCCCTCATTATAGGTCCTCATGCATACATTGTCTTTTGCTCTGCATGGGCTGGGAAGCCATTGGAAGGTTCTGAGTGAAGATTATTTATTCTGAAATAATATGGCTTTCACTTAAATAGGATCACTCTAGTTGCTATATTCAACAGAATTTAGGAAAGCAGTGGTGGATACAGGAAGACCAATTAGGAACTGAGATCAATATGCCAAGTAGTTTGACTTAGAATGGTAACTGAGGGGTGGTCAGAGGTAGTCATCATCTCAGATGATTTTTGAAACAGAGATGACAGAGTTTACCCATCACACTTAATGATAAACCAATGAGGACAGTCAGGAGTAAGACGAGGACACCATTTAACATTGCATTCAAGCTTATACAGTGAAATAAGGCAAAATAAGTAAATTAGAAGTGTAAGACTGCAGATAAGAAAATTTCTGCAGATAGTCTGTTTGCCAGGCTATGTGCCCCCTGCAGGGCTGTGGCCACCTGTGCCTCATTTACGCAAAGACATGGACAGATGGCAGCCTGGGTGCTACTATTACAAATCCCTTTTCCTCTTGAAAATCATCATCAATAACCCCAGGCACATTGGAATTCCATTTCTGCCTTTAGTTCAATTGGCATGAGGAACCCAAAATTGAGAGGAAGTAACCTCAGATTTCAGAGAAAGCAATGGCACCCCACTCCAGTACTCTTTTGCCTGGAGAATCCCATGGACAGAGGAGCCTGGTAGGCTTCAGTCCATGCGGTCACTAACAGTCAGACATGACTGAGCGACTTCACTTTCACTTTTCAGTTTCATGCATTGAAGAAGGAAATGGAAACCCACTCCAGTGTTCTTGTCTGGAGAATCCCAGGGACGGGGGAGCCTGTTGGGCTGCCATCTATGGGGTCGCACAGAATTGGACACAACTGAAGCGACTTAGCAGCAGCAGCAACCTCAGATTTTGCTTTATGGGAGTATTATTGTACCCTTGGTGGGATCATTCTCACCAGTAGTAAGACCTCTGGATGGACAGAGCCCAAATTCACAGGGAGGGAATGCGAAATCAGTAGGTTTCATAGTGAGTCTTTCATCACTGGGCTACATATGCATATGGCTCAGGACACAGGGAAGCTGAGGGAGGATTTGAATGATCTGAAGAAGCTGCCCACCTCCAAGAAGCCATGCCAGCAGGCAAACATCCCCTTGCCTGAGCGGCAGCAGCACCTGGTACCCAGTCCTCTCTCCAAGCATAAAACAAGAGCATGGTTTCTTGTTAGGGTGGTGCTGGCAGCCTAACCCTTGTGCAGGCATGGGAATGAATTAAAGTATGCACATACTTCCTTATGTGAGGAAGGCAGCCATTGTTAGGCCATTCTTTTTATAGAGAACATAGTATAGGTAATACATGATTGAGTTTCTGAACAGTGCAGTCTGGAGAAATTTACTCCTGATTCTACATTGTAATACTTTTATATTATGGTGTTTTATGTTGTTTTTGTCTTTCTGTGTTATTCATAAGAATTCTAATGACAATATGGAAGGGGACCTATCAGGCCATTAAATCACTGTATTATTGTAATTAGGGCAAGCAAGGTGCTCTGTCAAAAAGAGGCCAAAATACAGTGAACATAAGCAAGATGTGCACTGAAGGGTTAACAATCCTCTGTCTCTTACTGGGAAATTGATTTTGGCTTAACTTTCTGGCTCCTTCCCCTGGTAACCTGATAAAGGTGGATTCTCAGTGGTATTATCAGGCAACATTGCTTGTGCAGAACAACACTTTATTGGTGTGCTGCATCTTGACCAGGAGAATGACTAATGGGAAACCAGAGCATTGGGCTTTCCTGGATTTGGTGCCTCTTTTAAAAGGGCATGTCCCTGGTATGGACCTGGAAGGTATGCCCAAGAGATATTGGCTCCAATCTGAACATGAGGCTTCTAAGCCAGGGAGGACTTCACATCCACCCCTGTGGGAGTCTTTCTCTTGGGCTGAGTTATCACCGTGGTGGAGTCAATGGACATTAGCCTCAGGTTGGCTGTGTTGAAAAGGCACCTCCTGTCGGGGAGACAGGCCTGATGTTGCTGGCATTTAGGTTTCTTTTAAATTATATGTGTGTTCAGCTTAGATAAAAATAAAAAATAAAAGTAAACTGGATCAGGTATGGCCTGTTTAAATCTTAAGAGTCTTAGTATCTAGTTAAGAAGCCCCTGACATGGTCATTACAGAAGAGAGATTTTTTCCTCTTCCCTGGTACAGGCTGAAGAGAGGGGGTTGAGGGCTGGAAACGCAGCTCTGCCATCCTCAGCATGAGGCTAACATCTACGAGTCCAAGTGTAAGCTTCCATTCGCATCCTCTTCCAGCAAGGGGAAAGAGGAAGGATCCAAGAGGCATATACTTCTTCCTGTTTTAGGGGCAGGACCCGGAAATGGCATACCCCACTTCTGCTCACAGACTCACTGGTCACACCAACCTGCTAGGAAGGCTGAGAAATCACTCTCATTGGCAGACATCTGCTCAGCTAAAACTCAGGGGTCCTGACAGGACAGGAGAGTGGATAGTACATGTCAGTTGGCTGTTTTTGCCTTAGTCGTTAGTTTAAGTCCACCCTGACTTTCTAGGAGAGACTCAACTATATTCCATTTGAAACTAAATAAGACCTGAGTTTGAATAAGTAAGCAAGCATGTTCATGTTTTGCTTTGGGCACTTTTAACCCATTTACTGAAGTATCATATCCATTTATTTCTACCCCCTCCCCATTTCTTACTTACATCCACATTTCTTAGAGCTGCCGTATATTTTGTTTTACTGTGCTTGTGCTTAATCACTCAGTTCTGTCTGACTCTTTGCGACCCCGTGGATTGTAGCACCCCAGGCTTCTCTGTCCATGGGATTCTCCAGGCAAGAATACTGGAGTGGGTTGCCATGCCCCCCTCCAGGTTTCATAATGTATGATCAATCAAAAGAAAGTTTCTCAAATATGTTTTAGGGCACATGTAAGGTAACAGCAATAGAACCATAGCAGTCAAGCTATAGAACTGAAAGGATCTTTGGAGAGCCCAGCGAATTTATCTCCTAACATTATAGACTGCCAGAGAGTCAGTGAGTCAGCCAACAAATATTTATTAAATATCTAGTGTGTGCCAGATATCTTTCTATGCAACTTAGGATAAGAAGTGTCCAAGACAGAAGTTTCCACATCAATGAACTTACCTTCTACTCTAGAATATTGTGTGAATTCTCCATAATCATACCTCACAATCAGCTTTCTGTCTTTCAAGCAAAGATTCGCTAAAGAAGCGCAAATTAGCAAAGCAAAGGAAGTTGAGTTAGATGAGTGTCGTCCACAGCTTCATGTGGCAGAAGAGGAATTCACAGACAAAAACAGAAAATTTCAAAATCTCATTGAAACTGTTACAGGTAGATATGAAGTACTTAGTAACTGACTTCAAGCCCAGGTACGGATTTCACTGTTGTCTGCTAACACAATGTGGGCCATTCATCACAAGCCAAGAGTGAAATTCTCTCAAGCTTTTTCCATTATCTTTAATTCTCCATTCTCTAGTTTTTGCCTCTTCTAGTTTCCTCTTCTCCACACCACAATCTTACTGTTAACTCTTGTCAAATTTTTCTTCTCTTTTAAAGACTATTTAAAACTAACAGTTAGTAACAACTATATTATATAGTTTCTGTCTGCCCTTGGTAAAGGTAGAACCAATTTCTTTACCTTCTACCATGTGGAAAAATTTTTATGTTTCTTAACATACATTTACAAATTGTATCTTTTCCAGCTGTGACTTTAACCATTTGTCAAGTAGGTACTCCTTAGATTTTTTTTCACTAATCTAACCCTAAGGCAGAGATAGATAAGAACTTGTCTCAGATTTGGGGGCTTCAAACAGGATATGAAATGTGTCTGAACACGTTCTGTGTTTTAGTGCATGGCACAACCATGTGTATGTTTAATATAAAAAACAATTATTCTCCCCAAAAAGTTGGCTGTGGTCATCTAAACCTGAACCCAAAAGTTCAGATCTAGAACCATCCTAGAGGTGTGACTTTTGTCTTGAATCCAGGGAGTGAAGGGTCATTATCCAAGAATTTAGGGTCTTAAGCAGGACAACTTCCAGCATTTCTATCTTCTAGATGATAGAAGAAATGCCGTTGGAATCAGGAGGCCAGGACCAAAATTACAGAAAGTACTGGAATGGGAGTAAAAAATGTGCACTGTGGTGGGACTGACCAGCTGGCAAAGATGACTCTGAGGATAGCAATTAAAGCAGTGTGTCAAAACAGGGCAGTCACATGGAAGCCCATGTGCTGAAATGTGAAACAGATATTCAAAGTGAAAAGTGATCCACCCTCTTGTCAAAGAAGGTGGATTTTTAAGAATATAAGAATAAGAATAAACACCTAGGTAACTGGTCTGGTTCCCAGTCCTCAGTTGGTTTCCACTTTTGCCAGGTTTTCATTTGGTTAACCCAGTTAAGTTTTCTTCATCTTTTACCACTTTTAGCAAGACTTACAATGTGTATATATTCTGTTGCCAGATATCTACTTCTCCAACTTTCCTCCATCCCTTCTTGCACTGGGTGGGGGATATAAGAAACACTATGAGTATAAAAGTAAGCAATATATTGCAGTATACTGCAAGGACTGATTCTCTTAAGTCAAAACAAAGGGGTAAAACACTGAAGAGAGCAGAAGGGAAGGCAGGAGAAAAGAAGGAAAGGAGACATAAGAGCAATGTGCTTCAGATCCTAGGAACTAAACCTTTTAGTCCCTTACTCATAAATAGGATTAGATAGCCAAAAATCACCAGACATCTCAGGAAAAAACTCAAACATGAATGACAGAAACTAAAGCAGACAGAAAGAGAATTTGCCTGAAACATGGACAACACAAAGAACATAATATGGATTCTCAGGGAGCACATATTCTCTCGATATTATTATATATAATGCATATATATTCTCTATTTATTGCAGGGAATATATATTCTTTCTATTGTAGAGAATATATCTTAAAGTTGTATTCTTAGAGAAATAAAATAAGATATTGCATTTATGAAAAAACAAGATGCTTAAAAGAACAGGGAACATGAAAGAGTTAGTAGAAATAAAAAATGTAACAACTAAAATTTTAGAAT
>SJYQ01001567.1:0-43303 GCA_006410935.1 Redunca redunca | reverse complement strand
GTTAAGATTTCTCCAAAAATAGAAAAAAAAACAACAACAACAAAAAAATGAGATAACAGGATAAAGGGTAAGGAAATTATAAAACTATTCTGAGATGTTAAATATCTAAATAACAGGAAAGACAGAGAAAAATGGAAAGTATAAAGTTATCAATAAAAGATTACAAAAATATTTCTCAGAATTGGACAATATGAATTTCCTATTTGAAAGGGCCTATCAGATTCCCAGTATAATATATGAAAGAAAAGACACTAACTAAGCCACATCACTGGATTTCAGGAGGAAAAAAAAAAAGATTGTAAAGGCTTCTAGAAAGAAAAAGAAGATTTTACACAAAAGATTAGGTATCAGAATGGTTTCAGACTTCTTAGCATCAATATAACAGTAGAATTTAGAAGACATTGCCTTCAAAATTTTGAGAGAAAAAAATTTCCTATGTTAGATACCCATCTGAACTATTAGTCAACTAGAGATGTAGACTAGAGATATATTTAGATATATAAGACCTCATCTACTGTGTCTCAGGAAGCTACACAAAATTTGCTTCAACAAATAGAAGAAATAAATTAAGAGAAAGAAGAGGGTATGAGTTTCAAAAAGCAGGAGGTCTAACATGAGAGAGATGCAAGGGGAAGTCTCAGGAGGTCGGCTTTGCAGTAGGACTGAAGAAAAATGCACAGCAGACAGTGGGGGAGGGCAGAAGAATAGAACTGATGGACTACCTGACGTGTTTGACCACATGGGAAGTAATTTCCAGAAAGATTTTACAATTCTATTTTAGATTTTGGTGTGAATCAATGATATATACATGGAAAGCTAAGCATTCTTTTTTTAAGTGAGGTAATTTTTAACTCCAGGAAAAACAAACAAACAAAAACTATACAAGAAAAGAAACATAGTCATACTGTACCATTTGTCTCATCAGTGAATAATTGCATTATCATAATGATCCGAACAGTTGGAATTCATTTAAACAAAATCTGTAGTTAATGAGGAGGTTAGAGGAAGCAAACGTGGAGGCTGTGAGTGTTCACAGGGGATGTGACGATAGGAGTGTCTATGTCCTCCTCTACTATATCAGGAAGTAAGTAGGAAAAAATTCAAGAAAGAAAAAGAAAAAATTTTTATAAAGAAAAGGTTTTTCAGAAAGAAAGTTTTAAAGGAAGAGGAAAAAGTAAAAATGAGTTAAAAATGGTTGATTCTGAAGAGTCAAACACAGGGGTGGGAGCAGCATTGGAGAACACTTGACTTCTGATTTTGATCATAAGCTTTAAAATAGTATTTGGCTTTTAAAACCAGGTATATGTCTTATTTTCTTTATTTAATAACATTGTGAGTAGTTATTTTTTTCTCTCCTTCTTTATAGCACAAAAAAATGAACAAAATTTATTGAATAATAATATTTCTCAACTTACAAGAGATTTTATAAGATATATTAACAACACGGTAAAGTATCAATATATTCATTCTTTTTTTTCCTTTCATTAGAATATTGGTATATATAGACAATAGTACTTACCTAGCGCCACTAGAGTTTTCAAGAAAGTCGCATTGTTTAAAGTTACCCTATTAAACCAATGTTTTGAAATTTTTAGTCACAGCATACACACTTGTATATAGATACACACATGTGTATATATATGTATGTGTATATATATATATATGTTCAGTTCAGTTCAGTAGCTCAGTGGAGTCTGACACTTTGTGACCCCATGGACTGCAGCACAGGAGGCTTCCCTGTCCATCACCAACTCCCGAAGCCTGCTCAAATTCATGTCTGTTGAGTCGGTGATTCCAACGAATGATCTCACCCTCTGTCATCCCCTTCTCCTCCTGCCTTCTATCTTTCCCAGCATCAGGATATTTTCCAGTGAGTCAGTTCTTCACATCATGTGGCCAAAGTATTAGTTTCAGCTTCAGCATCAGTCCTTCCAATGAATATTCAGGACTGATTTCCTTTAGGATTGACTTATTTTGATCTCCTTGCAATCCAAGGGACTCTCAAGAGTCTTCTCCAACACCATAGTTCAAAATAATCAATTCTTCAGCATTCAACTTTCTTTATAGTCCAACTCTCACATCCATACATGACCACTGGAAAAACCATAGCTTTGACTAGATGGAACTTTGTTGGCAAAGTAATGTCTCCGCTTTTTAATATGCTGTCTAGGTTGGTCATAACTTTTCTTACAAGAAGCAAATGTCCTTTAATTTCATGGCTGCACTCACCATCTGCAGTGATTTTGGAGCCCCCCAAAATTAAATCTCTCACTATTTCCATTGTTTCCCCATCTATTTGCTATGAAGTGATAGAACCGGATGCCATGATCTTAGGTTTTTGAATGTTGAGCTTCAAGCTGAGTTTTTCACTCTCCTCTTTCACTTTCATCAAGAGGCTCTTTAGTTCTTCTTCGCTTTCTGCCATAAGGGTGCTGTCTTCTGCGTATCTGAGGTTATTGATATTTCTCTCAGCAATCTTGATTCCAGCTTGCTTCATCCAGCCCAGTATATCACATGATGTACTACTCTGCATATAAGTTAAATAAGCAGGGTGACAATGTACAGCCTTGATGTATTCCTTTCCCAATTTGGAACCAGCCCCTTGTTCCATGTCCAGTTCTAACTTCTGCTTCTTGACCTGCATACATATTTCTCAGGAGGCATGTAAGGTGGTCTGATATTACCATCTCTTTAAGAATTTTCCAGTTTGTTGTGATCCAAACAAAGGCTTAGTGTAATCAATAGAGCAAAATTAGATCTTTTTCTGGAACTCTCTTCCTTTTTCTATGATCCAATGGTTGTTAGCAATTGGATCTCTGGTCCTGCTGCCTTTTCTAAATCCAGCCTGAACATCTGGAAGTTCATGGTTCATGTACTGTTGAAGCCTGGCTTGGAGAATTTTGAGCATTACTTTGCTAGCATGTGAGATGAGTTCAATTGTGCGGTAGTTTGAACATTCTTTGGCATTGTCTTTCTTAGGGACTGGAATGAAAACTGACCTTTTCCAGTCCTGTGGCCACTGCTGAGTTTTCCAAATTTGCTGGCATATTGAGTACAGCACTTTCACAGCATCCTCTTTGAGGATCTGAAATAGCTCAATTGGAATTCCATCACCTTCACTAGCTTTGTTCATAGTGATACTTCCTAAGGCCCACTTGACTTCACATTCCAGGATGTCTGGCTCTAGGTGAGTGATCACACCATCGTGGTCATCTGGGTCATGAAGATCTGTTTTGTATAGTTCTTCTGTGTATTCTTGCCACCTCTTCTTAATATCTTCTGCTTCTGTTAGGTCCATATAATTTCTGTCCTTTATTGTGCCCATCTTTGCATGAAATGTTCCCTTGGTATCTCTAATTTTCTTGAAGAGATCTCTAGTCTTTCCCATTCTACTGTTTTCCTCTATTTTTTTGCGTTGATTGCTGAGGAAGGCTTTCTTATCTCTCCTTGCTGTTCTTTGGAACTCTGCATTCAAATGGATACATCTTTCCTTTTCTCCTTTGCCTTTTATTTTCTCTTCTTTTCTCAGCTATTTGTAAGGCCTCCTCAGAGAACCATTTTGCCTTTTTTGCGTTTCTTTTTCTTGGGGATGGTCTTGATCACTGCCTCCTGTACAATGTCATGAACCTCCATCCATAGTTCATCAGTCACTCTATCAGATCTAATCCCTTGAATTTGTTATTACCACTGTATAATCATAACAAATTTGATTTAGGTCATACCTGAATGGTCTAGTGGTTTTCCCTACTTTCTTCAATTTAAGTCTGAATTTGTCAATAAGGAGTTCATGATCTGAGCCACAGTCAGCTCCCAGTCTTGTTTTTGCTGACTGTATTGAGCTTCTGCATCTTTGGCTGCAAATAATATAATAAACCTGATTTCAGTATTGACCACCTGGTGATGTCCATGTGTAGAGTCATTTCTTGTGTTGTTGGAAGAGGTGTTTTCTATGACCAGTGTGTTCTCTTGGCCAAACTCTGTTAGCCTTTGCCCTCTTCATTTTGTACCAAAAGGCCAAATTTGACTGTTACTCCAGGTATTTCTTGACTTCCTACTTTTGCATTCCAGTCCCCTGTGATGAAAAGGACATCCTTTTTAGCTGTTGATTCTAGAAGGTCTTATAGGTCTTCAAAAAATGGTTCAGCTTTGGCTTTTTCAGCATTACTGGTTGGGGCATGGACTTGGATTACTGTGATATTGAATGGTATGCCTTGGAAACAAGGATCATTCTGTTGTTTTTGAGAATGCACCCAAGTACTGCATTTCAGACTTTTTTGTTGACTATGATGGCTACTCCATTTCTTCTAAGGGATTATTGCTCACAGTATTAGATACAATGGTCATCTGAATTAAATTCACCCATTCCAGTCCATTTTAGTTCAGTTCTGTTCAGTTCAGTCACTCAGTCATGTCCGTCTCTTTGCGACCCCTTGGACTGCAGCATGCCAGGCTTCCCTGTCCATCATGAACTCTTGGAGCTGTCTCAAACTCATGTCCATCAAGTTGGTGATGCCATTCAACCATCTCATCCTGTCATCCCCTTCTCCTCTTGCCTTCAATCTTTCCCAGCATCAGGGTCTTTTCCAATGATCCAGTTCACTGATTCCTAAAATGTCTGTGTTCACTCTTGTCATCTCCTGTTTGACCACTTCCAATTTACCTTGATTCATGGACCTGACATTCCAGGTTCCTATGCAATATTGTTCTCTACAACTTTGGACTTTACTGCCATCACCAGTCACATCCACAACTGGGCATGTTCACTTTGGCTCCATCTCTTCATTCTTTCTGGAGTTATTTCTCCATTCATCTACAGTAGCATACTGGGCACCTACCAACCTGGGGAGTTCATCTTTCAGTGTCATATCTTTTTGCCTTTTCACGCTGTTCATGGAGTTGTCAGAGCAAGAATACTGAAGTGGTTTGCCATTGCCTTCTCTGGTGGACCATGTTTTGTTGGTACTCTCCACCATGACCCGTCCATCTTGGGTGGCCCTACACAGCATGACTCATAGTTTCATTGAGTTAGACAAGGCTGTGGTCCATGTGATCAGTTTGATTAGCTTTCTGTGATTGTCGTTTTCATTTTGTCTGTCCTCTGAAGGATAAGGATAAGAGGCTTCCTGATGGAAGAGACTGACTGGGGGAAACTGGGTCTTATTCTGATGGGTAGGGCCATGTTCAGTACAGCTTTAATTCAATTTTCTGTTGGTGGGCGGTACTGTGTTCCCTCCCTGTTGTTTGACCTGAAACCAAACAATGGCGTCGGTAGTGAAGATAATGGCGACATCCTTCAAAAGGTCCTGTGCCCACACTGCCACACTCAGTGCCCCTGACCCTGAAGCAGACCATAGCCTATCCATGCCTTGCTGGAGACATTTATATATACACATATATATATGTAAGTATACATATATACACATGTGTATGTATGTGTAGAGGGAGAGAGGTCAGCTTTAGAAGCGATTAACATGTAACCTGTTACCACTGGAAAATCACTCACTGGGGGAGGGTTCATTTTCCTTACTTAAAAGGTGCCATGCATGCTAAATTGCAGTAGTTGTGTCTGATAATTTTGTGACCCAAAGACTGTAGCCCGCCAGGCTCCTCTGTCCATGGAGATTCTCCAGAAAAAATATTGGAGTGGGTTGCCATGCCCTTCTCCAGGGGATCTTCCTGACTCAGGGATTGAACCCACATCTCCTGTGCCTCCTGCATTGCAGGCAGATTCTTTGTCACTGAGCACCTGGGAAGCCCTATTTAAAAAATAGAGATTGGATTATGCTTTGTAAGCTTCTTTTCATATCTGTTATTCTGGTAAATTCCTATGAAGACAAGGATAATGGGCAAAGGTTGTAGGGGTTAGGAGAGTGAATGAAACAGGAGCAGGTAAATGGATGTTTACTACCTTTTAACATTTTATAATCAATAGTTAGTGATAAACATATGTATGTGCAGTTGGTTAAACATAAAATGTATTCTTTGAGATTCACTGATATCAAAGTAACTTTTAATGTGTTATGGAAATAGAAAAATATGAAGGGGAAAATTACAAGTATACTATATATATGAGCTTCTCCATTGGCTCAGCGGTAAAGAATCTGCCTGCTAATGCAGGAGACACAGGAGATTCAGGTTCAATCCCTGGGTTGGGAAGGTCCCCTGCAGAAGGAAATGGCAACCTACTCCAGTAGATGGCATGGGAAATTCCATGGACAGAGGAGCCTGGTGGGCTACAGTCCACGGGATTGCAAAAAAGTCAGACACCACTTAGTGACTAAACAACCAACAGAAGAACATATTATATATGTAATTCTATTTTCCTAATAGGATGCTGCTGGGGGCAATTATACAATATACAAAGATTATGTGATTTATAACAGTATAATAATTTAAAACTGACTAGAGAATTCAGAAAAATCCATAAAGTAATATTCTTTGAGAAATAGCAAATATCAAATCCTCCCTGAAAAAACCTCAATAAATTCTACTCCCTTCTTCCTCATTTTGCCAGGCAGTTGTTTATATATCAAGATATATTCTATTTTGTGAAGTTGTCTCAATAGCTTGACTTTGGCTCTTAACTTGGGATCCGTAGACTTGCTTCCCAGAGTCCATTAGCTTTGGAGTTAAAAGTTCTTCAAGGGAAGATGTTCATAGCCTCTGCTGATGGTCATGGAATTACAGTCAGCCCTTTAGCAATATAGGTTTGAATTGCATGTGTCCATATATTTGTGAATTAATTTTTTTCAATGAATGCACTACATGGTCTGTGGTTGCTTCAATCAGGAGATGTGAAACTGGTAATAGAGTACCAATTGTAAAGTTATACCCAGATTTTTGACTGGGCGGGGGTTGGTATCCCTCACTCCTGCATTGTTCAAGGGTCAGCTCTAATTAGAACCCTTCTCTGAATGTGGTGCAGGCAGCTTAATACACTGGTGCCCTGCTAGTTGAACTCTACAAGGTAATTGTGGATTTTATGTTTGAGCAGAAGGAAGTGAAGCAGGAGTTGAAACAGTTAAGAGAGCATGAAAGCTATAAAACCAAAGCTCATTTTGAAATTTTAAAAAGCTTAGAAAATGAAATCTATTTTCATGACCTAAAAACAGATGCCTTGATCCTGGAAAATAAAAGATTAAAAGAGGTAAGTTCAAGAGCACTTTACTTTGTACGATGGTCATGATTTCCATATCTGTACTAGTTAAGAGAGAAAAGGAGAGAATAACTCTTGAAACTTTCTAAGTGAAACTTAAAGTACACAGAGAGAAGTGCCCACATCATACACAGCTTAATGAACACACTGAATAACCAACACCTAGATCAAGAAACAAAGCATCCATCGACAGAATCCAGAAACTGTCTTCTATGTCTTCTATGGGCTTTCCTGTCATTGACCTTCCCACAATATACTATATCATATACTATACTCTCCCACAATATGCTATACTGACTTGTAACACTATAGATGAGTTCTGCCTGTTTTTGAACATTATATGTATGGAATGATACAGTACATATTCTTTTGCCCAAAATTATGCTTCCCAGGTTTCTTATTATTATTGAGTGAAGTTACGGTTCATTCATTCTCCATTCTGTATTGTATTTTACTGTTTGTATGTATTGTATTCCATTGTATGACTATACTATAGTTTATACACTCTGCTCTTGATGGGGGTTTGGAGAGTTTCTAATTTGGACTACTACCATGAAAAGTCTATTGCATGTATTTTGATGAATGTAGTGACATATTTCTTTTGGGTAAACAGCTCAAGTGGCATTCTAGAGCCATAGAGGGTCATATGGTCCACCTTAGTGCACAAGGGCAGTATCCCAAGGACATGGCACCAACTGCCACTCCTGTCTTTGGTGTAATAGAGCATAATTATTCCTGATTCTAGGCAAAATTCAGCCATTTTTCAATTTAATCATTCTGGAGGGTGTGTAGAGGTGACCCACTGTGGTTTTAATTTGCATTTTCCTGATGATTCAGGAAATGATTTGTATGTTGTTTGCTATTTGGAGACCCTCTTTGTGAAGTATCTGTTCAGTCTTGTGCCCGTTTTAAAAGTTAGATTGTTTCAGATTGATGGTAGTTCTTTTTATAGCAAAGGAATTTGTTCATCCAACCCCTAAAATGAAAGTCTCAATCTCAAAAGATTAAGTTTTGCTTATTAATACTTAAGATTTACTTATTTGAGTCTGTCGCTCAGTAGTAACCCTGTAGTGTGACTTTGGGCAGTCCTACAGCACTAAGACTCTAAATGGCAACAATAATCTGTCTAATATCATGTGTTTTTCGGTATAATTAAATGACGTAAGAGATATGAGTCTACTTTGAAAAGGCAGACGTACTCCACAGAGCCCAGGTGCCATTGGCAGTAACCCACACACATCCAGCATCTTCATCCTTCTAGCCTTGAAACAACCTTGTAAGGAATTTCATCCACCTATGAAACATTCCACAAGACTGTCCTCCTATCAAGATGATGTAGATTATTTATCGATTTAGTTGGAATTTTCATTGCTATTTTGGTAATGGGTGAGCAAATGGATGACTGTGTGAAACATTGATTCTAAAAGTTCTGTTTTGGATTCAAGGTCCATCTACTAGGCCCTGGATGGCCCTATGCTTGTATCTTATTCATTCATCACTCTTTGTTTTGATAATCTCATCCCTTCATACAACAAACATTTTAAGCATCACTGAGTCCCAAGTTCTAGGGAAGAAACAGTGAATACAAATATGGGTAAGACACTGTCCCAAACCCTTAGAAAGCTCACAGTCTGGCTGGGGAGTCAGGTATACAAATGTATAATTACAATTTGGTTGTTAAGTGTAACAATCCACCCAGGACACATATACATAGTCACCCAGAGCACGAGCATTTAATCACACCAGGTGAGGAGCTCCAGGAAAAAATCTGACCTGGTGCCGTTAGCATAGAGGTAGATACACACCTGGGAGAAAGTGAGATTCCTTGAGGATAGTTAATGAGAATAGTGAGGTGTGAACAGAGTTCGGAAGAAAGATAGTTTTGAAAGAAGAAACAGTAGAAGTGGAGACCAAAAGGGGACTAAAAGACTGAAAAGGGGACCAATAGAGAGTTACAGGAAGCCACCTGAACTAGACAAGTCTATAAACAGTGATCCATGTTCAAAGAGAAATGGAATGATGACTTGGATTTGGCTTATGATAGCTTTCACTTAGATTTACTACAAAACCTGCCAGCAAGCTGTGCAAAGACTGACACAGGGTAAGGCTGCAGGAGAGCCCCTCTGGCACATCCTCATGAACAGTCCTATGGAACAGGCCCATGTCTTCTCCTAGGGCACTGGGACCATTTCTAAGATTTTTAACAGTAGTTTCTAGTGTTTGACAATTTCTCTCTTGAAACTGAGCCAGTGCCTACTTTATATCCCAAAGCCCACATTTGCAGAGTTCCCAGACTTTAGAGTTCCTGAGCACTGGGTAGTTAGAACAGAAAGCCATGTCTCTGATATCCAAACCACTGCTGTCACTGCCGGCCAACCCAGTGAAACATCCAACTAGAGTGAGCAATTCCATAGGGTCTCCTAAGCATCTGTCTACAACTCGGGAGACCTGGGTTCAATCCCTGGGTGGGGAAGATCCCCTGGAGAAGGAAATGGCAATCCACTCCAGTACTATTGCCTGGAAAATCCCATGGACAGAGGATAGGCTACAGTCCATGGGGTCGCAAAGAGTCGGACACGACTGAGCGACTTTCCTTCCTTCCTTCCTTCCTGACTTGATAATTCATCTCTCTAAGGTCCTATGAATACCTCCAGTGAGGCAACATTGCTGCCTTGTAGCATATACTGAACACACATTTTGCCAAAAGGAAAATTTTTTTCCTGTGGACACAGTGCATTTAGGCAGCATACCTTTTAGTTTATTTTTGTGGCAAATTCAGAATATCATGTTTATTTGGGTGAAGTTGAAATGCTTACTAGGAAACAAGGTCTTTTATTTCCCTCACCAGAATGTTAACTTAGCAAGGGCTGTGCTTACCACTGTCACTTTGGCGGCTAGAATGACAGGACACACAGAGGAGGGATCAATAAATGTTTGCTAAGTGACTACACAGATAATTAACCTACTATAATTCAACAGCGTAAAGCAACCATACATCTTTAATTTCCAGTATATTGCATACCTAAAGGACAACATAGAGCAATACAAAAGGGAAGAAGAAGACCTCATGTGCTCCTCAAGTGACCTGCCTTGTCAGCTGACAGAACTGCAGAGTAAGTAATGTGTCATGAGTGACCTTTTACATATAAAAAAAAATAAAGTTCTGTTTTGTTGAAATCAATGTTACTGGTTTGATATAATAAAATGTACCCATCTTAAGTTCAATGAGTTTTGGCAGGTATACATACCACCAGAAAGATACAGAACATTTTCGTCATTGAAAAGCATCCCTTGTGTCTCTTTATGGTTGATTTCCCAGTCTGCTTCTGGTTCCTAGAAACCGCTGAAGGACAGTGCCTTCTGCCCTTAAGGATTGGATATAACGGGCTGATAGAACATGTACTGATTTGTACCTGGCTCCTTCTACTCAGAAGACTTTTTGAAGATCCATCTATGTTGCTGCATATATCCTAGTCTGCTTTTTTATAGCTGTGTAGTGAAAGTGTGTTAGTTGCTCAGTCATGACTCTTTGCAACCCCAGGGACTGTAGCCTGCCAGGCTCCTCTATCCATGGAATTCTCCATGCAAGAATATTGGAGTAGGTTGCCATTCCCTTCACCAAGGGATCTACCTGACTCAGAGATCAAACCTGGGTCTCCTACATTGCAAGGCAGATTCTTTACTGTCTGAGCCACCAGGGAAGTAGGTGTATGGTAGGGGTCCTTTAAAGGGATGTACCATATTTTGTTTATCCCTTCACTAGCTGAGGAACATTGGATTGTTTCCATGTGGGGCTTACTATTTGTGTTTTTGAGAATATTTATTTTAGTTTCTCTTGGGTAAATACAAAGGAGGGGAATCACTGGATTTACAAGAAATAGCCTGTTTGCCAAGGTAGTTGTACAGACTTATTATCCTAATAGCAATGGGATATGCCACATCCTCTCCAGCACTTAAAATTGTCAAAACACTTAAAATTGTTGTCATTTTAACCGTTTACCAGCTATGAAATGGCATTTCCTCTTGATTAAGATTTTCTATTGGCTAAGGTTGTTAAGTATCTTCTCATGTGTTTTTTTGGCCACTTACATGTCATTTTTTATGTTGTGTTGTTGACAGATTATCTGTTACAACATAACAAGCATTACAGATTACTTTGCTTACAAATTGTCAGTTTGGTTAGAACTTAGTGGAGGCAACTCCTGCCTGTTCTACTTCACATCAGCTGGGGCAACTTGATGGCTGAGGGGTAATTTCGGCAGCTGAGGACTAGAGTCATCTGAAGACCTGCTCACTCATGTGTCTGGTGTCGATGCTGGCTCTCAGCTGAACTCAGGGGAGACTGTTAACCAGAATTCCTTTATGTGGCCTCTCCATGTGTGTAGTTGCTTGACCTGCTGTGTTTCAAAAGCTAACATTCCAAGAAAACAAAGCAGGAGTTCATAGCATTGTGACTTGACCTTAAAAGTCAGTGCTGCACGTCTTTCCAAATCTTTGTCCATTGCTTTGTGTTCTTTGTGTTTGTTATTGGGTTAAAATATTTATATTGTCTGGAAATTAGTCCTTCTTCAGTCTAAGGCTTGACTTTTCATTTTCTTAATGGTGCCCTAGAAAAAAGTTTAAAATTTTCTTTTGAACAAAGTCTGCTTTATCTAGTTTGTCTTTTTAGCATCAGTATGTTTTGTGTCCTTTTTTGCCTAAGCCTAGTTCTCAGAGTTTTTCCTATGTTTTCTCTATTAGTTTTTCAGTTCAGTTCAGTTCAGTCGCTCAGGCGTGTCCAACTCTTTGCGACCCCATGGACTGCAGCACGTCAGGCTTCCCTGTCCATCACCAACTAGTTTTTTAGCTTTAATGTCTAGATCCCTGGTTCTAGTTAACTCTTTCATATGGTATGAGGTAAGGGTTGAAATATAACAGTTTTCACTTATGCATATTCAGTTGTTCCAGCACCATCTTTGAAAAGACTTTCCTTTTAGAATTGTATTATTCAATGACTTTTTTAAAAAATCAGTTTTATGAATCTGTTCTTTTATTCTAAGTATCTGAATTTATACCAATATCACACTGCCCTGATTGCTATCATTTCATATTCAATTTGGAAATCATGCAATGCGAGTTCTTCTCATTTGTACTTCTCTGTTAGAATCATTTTGGCTATTTTAGATATTTTGATTTCCATATAAGCTTTAGAATTAGCTTATTAATCTATACACACACATACCTCTGCTGGGATCTTAATTGAGTTTGTGTTGAATCTATAAATCAATCTGAGGAGAATATACAACTTAACAAAGTGAAGACTTCCAATCAAGAATACAGTATATACCTCCATTTATTTAGAACTTACTTAATTTTTCTCAGCAAGATTTCACAGCTGTTAGTAAAGTTTCCGGAGAAGGCAATGGCATCCCACTCCAGTACTCTTGCCTGGAAAATCCCATGGATGGAGGAGCCTGGTAGGCTGCAGTCCATGGGGTCGCTAAGAGTCGGATACGACTGAGCAACTTCACTTTCACTTTTCACTCATGCATTGGAGAAGGAAATGGCAACCTGCTCCAGTGTTCTTGCCTGGAGAATCCCAGGGACGGGGAAGCCTGTTGGGCTGCCATCTATGGGGTCGCACAGAGTCGAACACGACTGAAGTGACTTAGCAGTAAAGTTTCAGAGGTCCTCAAGAACATCCTCAGTCCCAGTGATTAGCTGGAAGGATTCACAGGACTCAGACATTGTTATACTTGATGGTTATTGTCTGTTACAGTGAAGGATACCGAGTAAAATCAGGGAAGGGAAAAGGGCTTGATGGAAAGTAGGTGCAAGCCTGCAGGTGGCCTCTCCCAGTGGAGCTACAGTAGAGTTGCATCCCAGTGCATGCATTTAATTCCCCCAGCAGTGGTGTGTGACACATGCAAACTGGTGCCAGGTAGGGGAGCTTACAGGGTTGGGTGTCCAGGGTATCAGGAGGGGGTCCATCACATCGGTGTGCAGTGCCATTGTGAATGACCTCAGTGACTCAAGCAGCTACTGAGAGGCTCAGGTGGTGTTTCTCCTTTACAGGGTTAGTGTGGAAAACGGCATTGATTGATTTTGGAATGTCAAACCTATCTTCCACTCCTGCGATAAGATCCACTTATTCAAAAGCTGTTACTGTTTTCATATATTGCTGGATTTGATTTGTTAATCTTTGAACAGTTTTCCGTGTCTGTGTGCAAGCCTGCCTTGCTCAGCTTGCACGCCCCCAGGAGAGCCCAGTGACTGGAGGAGGGCTCCCTTCTTTTAGGTGTCACCGTTCTGTGTTGCCCATCCTCCAGTATCTGAAAACTGGATATTGCAGCAAATTTATTTGTTTTATATATTTAGTCCCATTTTCTCCTTTTTTACAGTGGGAGGGCAAGTGTTAGTCTGACATTTCAGAAGTAGAAACTTGTAGATAAAAATGGTTTTTGAGAAACAAATAGCATTACTTTAATAAAATGTTCAAATTATTTCAGTAACCTTTGCATTTTAAAAATCTTTAATTTAGCACAATATTCGGATTTATGGGCTGAATTTTGGACTACACTTAAGGTGAGCTTTTTTATGTTGCCTTCATAAGTATCATATTTCTAAGATAGCTACCTACCTAATAAGTGTGTGTGTAAGGAAGGAAGACAGAGCTCATGTGATCATCACATCCTAAAATGTGTTCTTTGTGTTGTTACAAAACAAATCTCAACTGAATCATTTTTAAAGATTTTATTGGCTTTGTGCAACACCTCACAAATCAGGCAGCATTTTAGCTAGCAGACAGGAAGAAGCTCTGGGGATCTGTACAAAATGAAAGACTTTTATAGGCAGAGGGAGCAAGATCAGGGAAGTCATTCCAGGCAAAAATGGCAGGTTCCATATTGCAAGGCCACTTCCCTTTCAGGGATGGCAGGGATCCACCAGGCAGATTACCTATTTAGTGCTGATCAGGTAATTCCTGATGGACTGGTTAAGATTCCATTTCTGAGAGAACTGAAACTAATTAAGTCTCTCAGTTTGGTGACGTGGGATTTAGTGTAAGTGACTCCATTTTGGGCCTGTTGTCTTATTCTTAAGAATATAAAATGTCATTATGAAATTTTAATCCTTTGGGAAGCTATCTTCCCACTCTACCACTTCAGTTAAAGTGGGAATGACATTTTTATTTCCAAGCATAAATGGAAGACAGATTATTTTAGGACAAATTTGTCAGTTCTGAACTCTTATCTTTCTTCCACATTTTACCAGCTATGCACCATCTCCATCTCTCCCTGCTTTAGAAGCAGGTAGACTAAAATATAAATCCTGGTTCTGCTACTTTCTAAGTAACTAAAGATTACCTGTGATCCTTGTTTAACCCTTAAACAGAGGCTAAGAGAAGTGCTGCTGATACTGTCCGACTCTATGCGACCCCATTGATGGCAGCCCACCAGGCTCCCCTGTCCCTGGGATTCTCTAGGCAAGAATATTGGAGTGGGTTGCCATTTCCTTCTCCAATGCATGAAAGTGAAAAGTCAAAGTGAAGTCGTTCAGTTGTGTCCAACTCTTAGCGACCCCATGGACTGCAGCCTGTAGGCTCCTCCGTCCATGGGATTTTCCAGGCAAGAATACTGGAGTGGAGTCTGCTAGTAATGCCTTTTTTAGATGAAGCTCCTGAGACTCAGACAATTGAAGTGACTTGCCCAAGACCAGACTGTAGCCCTCCAGGCTCCTCTGTCCATGGAATTCTCCAGGCAATACGGAGTGGGTGGCCATTCGCTTCTCCAGGAGATCTTCCCAATGCCTGGACTGAACTCAGGTCTTCTGCATTGCAAGACCATGTGAGCCACCAGGGAAGCCCACTGATGAACTTTTGGGGATTTAAAGCTCAGATCTCCCTGATTGCAAAGTTCCTTCTCTTAAGCTGCAAGCCGCACTGAGTCTCCTCTGCAGTTCTGTGGTGCTCCTAAGATGAGCTGGCTTTTTTATGCCGCCACTGCCACTACCACTACTACCCTATCCAGTTAAAATTTTGAGTTTAGTGAGCATTCTATTAAATCTCATTTGTTAATCTACTTTTCTAACATCCTTTACAGAACTTTGTGAATTTTCTGTGTACAGACACTTACTTTACACAACTAGTACCAATACTGTGTATGTATTTTTGTCTTGTGCGTGACTCACTTGTACAAGATATTTTTATTTATTTTGTTGCTTTTTATATTCACATACCCCCAAATGCTATTTTTTTTTTAAGGAAATGATAGAAAGTGGTAATGAGACCTTGAGAGAAATAAAAAATCTGATAGACAAGCTGTGTGAAAGAGATGAAAAAATCGAGCAAATCAGTATTTGGTTTCAATCAGACCTTAAAGAGATGCGTAGTCTTATGGAACAGGAATCGGAGACAGACTTTCTCAGTAAGTAACATCTCAAGAACTTTCTGCTATTTTACTGTCACTGGTGACATCAAAAATAGCCCCCCAAAAGAATGCCAACCAATAATTTAGTTATCTGCAATAATCTATTCCCAGTAATATCACATATGTTCACTGAATGTTGATTCTCATTTGTGGGATTGAATATGGCAATGTAGCAGTGTTGTGCAAACCTCCCTTTTATCTTGGTGAGTCTCCTAAATAACTGAATCTCAACTTCTTTCTGAGTTTTAAAAATATTCCTCCCCCCAAATCTTTTTAAACTCTTTTACATGCTTCCTTGTCTTCTTAAAAGAAAATATTGAACATCATTTTGCCCTTTCTTCCTGAGCTGAGTTTAGCATTCGAAACAGGAACTGTTGCCTTCTCTGAAAGTCTAACGATGCTTTGTGGGTCTTCTGAGATGTTAACACATCGATTATAACACAACTGACTCAAGAGCAAGCAACCCAGTCTTTTCAGAGGAAGATCAACCTTCATCCTCAGTCCCTACTCTAGAGTCGTGTTAGACACCAGGGCCACAGAACTGTCCATACCAGGACTGCAGTGAGAAGCAGAGGTGAATCCTTGGCCAGTACAGCCCAGGGATCCCAGATGGTGGAGGTAGAGGGTGCTGTCAGAAGGAAGGAGAATAGAGCATAGGGGAGAGATGGAGAGGTGAAATGAAAATGGTATCATCTGACAAGTGTACAGATCTATTAGAGGTTATTAAGATTTAAGAGCATCATCATTAGATAAGCCATACTAAAGGTGAGTTGTAAAAAATAAAATAAGTGAAATAAAAGTAAAATGAAAGAAAGTGGCACAATTAAAAACATCTAGATATTTGGTAAAACAAACAAACAAACAAACACAGTGTTCTGACGACTGAGCGACTGAACTGAACTGAACTGAGGGTATTGCTTGATAAAAGAAATAATGTTTTAGCAGCCACTAAGGAACTTTGTGGGTGAATCTTCTTATCAACCAAAAAGCTGTGTTTGTCATCGTGTTCCACCTTGAGGATACTTATTATGTGTGCATGCTCAGTGGCTTCAGTCACGTCAGACTCTTTGTGATCCAATGGACTGAAGCCCGCCAGGCTGCTCTGTCTGTGGGATTTCTCAGGCAAGAGTACTGGCGCGGGTTGCCATTTCCTCCTCCAGGGGATCTTCCTGACCCAGGGACTGCACCCAAGTCTCCCGCACTGCAGGCAGATCCTCTACCCCTGAGCCACCAGGGAAGCCCCTATACTTATTATATCTTATTGCACAAAGAGCCTTTGTGCATCTTGCTTAACTCTGTGTTTTCTTTGTTAGGTCAGGCCATCCCTAGTAACTGTAGATCAAGTAGACATTTAAGCGCTAAACAGTTTCTTCAATTGTGCTGTTTTCACATGAGAAAATCTTCCCTTTTTGTCTGAAACCTGATGGAATCTTTACATTGGAGCAAATTTAAATGTACTATATTGAACAGCTAAACCCACTGAAAAACTAATACTGTATTCCCCTTTTCTTGTACTTTGAGAACTGATAACCTATTGAAAGTGGAGGGTTGCAGCATGGAAATAATGGAAGGCCCCCCAAAGGAGAACAAGCTGAGGCATAAAGCTTGGTAGAACAAGGGAGTCAGGGTCACCATCACTTGTTTTGGGCAGAGATTCAGAGGCAGGCGGGGGAGTGGGAGAGGTTTAGTGTTGGGGGTGGGGAAAAGGAAAGCTTCAGGTGTGTTCTGACTGGAGGTTGTTGGCATTGCTGGCAACAGGCTGACTAGAAGCTGGATAGCCTATGTGATAGAGTAGTGAGCCTATTTGGCTCTTCTCTGGTTGGTCCTGAGTTAGAAGAAGGGTTATAAAGGAGGGAAGTTGGCAGTCATTGATCAAATTATGACTCTTCTGGGCTAACTGCGTATGTGGTCAATTCATCGGTCTATTGTCATGTATGGTCTGGCCATTGTCAGTTTGTATATTCCATTTTTCAGCATGGATTTTAATTTTTACTTCCATTTCAATTTAAGATATCATGTCCAGAAGAGAGTAATATTAATAGTTGCTTTGTGTGAAAACCAACCCAAATAAAATATAAATAATGGGCTTCTCTGGTGGCTTAGCTGGTAAAGACCCTGCCTGCCAGTGCAGGAGATGCAAGAGACATGGGTTCAATCCTTGGGTGGAAAGATCCCCTGGAGAAGGAAATGACAACCCACTCCAGTAATCTTGCCTGGAAAATTCCCTAGACAGAAGAGCCTGGCAGGCTACAGTCCACGGGGTCACAGAGTTGGATGCAACTGCACGCACATGCACAATGGGTCAATCCAGTACGTGGCATTCATTTTTATATCATCCAAATGGTACAATCATTTAATTAAAATTTAAGTTCATTTGATAAATTAAAAGATGCTCACTCCTTGGAAGAAAAGTTATGACCAAGCTAGATAGCATATTCAAAAGCAGACACATTATCTTGCCGGCTAAGGTCCATCTAGTCAAGGCTATGGTTTTTCCTGTGGTCATGTATAGATGTGAGAGTTGGACTGTGAAGAAGGCCAAGTGCCGAAGAATTGATGCGTTTGAACTGTGGTGTTGGAGAAGACTCTTGAGAGTCCCTTGGACTGCAAGGAGATCCAACCAGTCCATTCTGAAGGAGATCAGCCCTGGGATTTCTTTGGAAGGAATGATGCTAAAGCTGAAGCTCCAGTACTTTGGCCACCTCATGCGAAGAGTTGACTCATTGGAAAAGACTCTGATGCTGGGAGGGATTGGGGGCAGGAGGAGAAGGGGACGACAGAGGATGAGATGGCTGGATGGCATCACCGACTCGATGGACGTGAGTCTGAGTGAACTCCGGGAGTTGGTGATGGACAGGGAGGCCTGGTGTGCTGCAATTCATGGGGTCGCAAAGAGTCGGACACGACTGAGCGACTGAACTGAACTGATAGGCAATCAGTATACATGACTCTTAAGCTGTGCTTATTCTAGGCAACTGGAACAAGTTCTAGTTAATATTGATTATGAAATATCGCAATATGAAAAGCATAAAAGTCACACACACACACATATACACACCATCAGGCAAAAATTTTAACATTTTTGGCATGTTATGGTATTCCCGCCATACAGAACAAGAACATAATTGTCATTGTTCATTTGCTCAGTCATGTCTGACTCTGCGACCCCAGGGAATGCAGCATGCCAAGCTTCCCTGTCCACCACCAACTCCCAGAGCTCGCCCAAACTCATGTCTATCAAGTTGGCAATGCCATCCAGTGATCTCATCCTCTGTCATCCCCTTCTTCTTCTGCCTCTAATCTTTCCCAGCATCAGGGTCTTTTCCAATGAGTCAGTTCTTTGGATCAGGTGGCCAAAGTATTGGAGTCTCAGCTTCAACATCAGTCCTTCCAATGAATATTCAGGACTGACTTCCTTTAGGATGGACTGGTTTGATCTCCTTGCAGTCCAAGGGACTCTCAAGAGTCTTCTCCAACTCCACAGTTCAAAAGCATCAATTCTTCGGCGCTCAACTTTCTTTATGGTCCAACTCTTACATCCATATATGACTACAGGAAAAATTTAGTTATCTTTTAAAATCTCTGATATTGTATACATCATTATATATATTTATAGTGTATAAATAAACTGGGGCACATGATATAAACTCAGGAGAGTTTGGAGAGCACTCACCTCAGTTTCTGATGATCACAGTTTTTGCTCAGGTTGTCATTATAAGCAAACCACAAACTGTAAGGAAAGTTTGTTGTAGTCTGATGAAAACTTTAGAGAAATCAAAGCTTGAAGGCTTTTAGTTTTAAACTTCTCCCCTATTCTCAGTTGCTGCCTGTGTTCCTAGATATCAACCATGTTATGGAGATTCCTGAGCAAGTCTTATTGTCTACAACAAGGGTCACTAAACTACCACCAAGGGGCCAAACCTGCTTCCCTCCTATATTTGTAGGGCTCAGAGCTAAGAATGGTTTTTGTATTTTCAAATGGTTAGAAAAAATCAAAAGGATAATATTGGCCAGTACCAGATTCAATAACCTTAGATATGTAGATGACACCACCCCTTGGCAGAAAGCAAAGAAGAACTAAAGCGCCTCTTGATGAAGGTGAAAGAGGAGAGTGAAAAACCTGGGTTAAAACTCAACATTCAAAAAACTAAGATCATACCATCTGGTCCCATCACTTCATGCCATATAGATGAGGAAACAGTGGAAACAGTAACAAACTTTACTTTCTTGGGTTCCAAAATCACTGCAGATGGTGACTGAAGCCATGAAATTAAAAGATGCTTGCTCCTTGGAAGAAAAGTTATGACCAACCTAAACAGCATATTAAAAAGCAGAGACATTGCTTTGCCAGCACAGGTCCACCTAGTCAAAGCTATGGTTTCCCCAATAGTCATGTATGGAGGTGGAGCTGGACCATTGCTGCTTCATGTCAATGTATGGCAAAAACCACTACAATATTGTAAAGTAATTAGCCTCCAATGAAAATAAATTAATTAAAGGAAAGAAGAAGGCTGAGCACCTAAGAACTGATGCTTTCAAATTGTGATGCTGGTGAAGGCTCTTGAGAGTTCCTTGGACAGCAAGGAGATCAAACCTGTCAATCCTAAAGGAAATCAACTCTAAATATTCGTTAAAAGGAGTGAAGCTGAAGCTGAAGCTGCAATACTTTGGCCGCCTGATGCGAAGAGCCGACTCATTGGAAAAGACCCTGATGCTTGAAAAGATAGAAGGCAGGAGAAGGAGATTACAGAGAATGAGATGGCTGGATGGCATCACTGACTCGATGGACATGAGTTTGAGCAAGCTCCAAGGGTTGGTGATGGACAGGGAAGCCTGGCGTGCTGCAGTTCAAGAGGTTGCAAAGAGTCAGACATGACTGAATGACTGAACACCACCACCAACTAGAAAATTATATGAAATTCAAATTTCTATATGTGGAGATAAATTTTATTCAATCCCAGCCATGCTCATACATTCACACGTTACATTTGGCTGCATTTGTGCTACGACAGACACTGTGACAGGGACCCCATGACTCACCCCACCTAAAGTATTTACTGTTTAGGCGAACAGTAGATAAACAGTAGATGTTTGCCAAACTCTGTAAGGTACCTTTTCCTTTGATTACTCATGGAGTGGGTGTGCTTTCTTGGCAACATGGCAAACACTAAGGATCATATCCACTGAGACAAATAAGAGATTAAGGGATGTGATGATTTCTTTGTTCTAGACCATTCAGTGATGAACAAGCTCTACTATGTGGTGCCTATTCTAGAAAAATTAAAAAATGTTCTCCTTTTGTGGTTGGAAATGAAAAGAATATCACTAAATTTTATGAGAAAAAAACATATATTTCTATTGAATATATTTTCAGTCAATAGATTTTTGAATGGAGGAATTTCAATGTAAAAAGCCAGTACTGTCTGCAGCCACTAAAATGTTCCTAATTGGGCATACTGATACTTGAAATTCCTCCTGTTTTTAAAGTTGCATCCACATTTCACTATTAACTCTACACTGAATTCCAGAAGTATTTACGGAAGCCTATTTTGTGCCAAGTACCATGTTAGGCTCTAGGGTTACAGTGGTCACTGAAAACAGATATAATCCCCACCAAATGGAACTCATAATCTAGCACAAAAGTGTGCAAATACTAAAGGGCCGTAGTATTGTTTTGGCTTTGTCACACATGAGGTCTCTGTAGCATCTACTCAGGTCCGCCACCATTAGCAGAATTGTGCCTGCAGTTTGCCAACCCCTGACACAGTGGGAGAACCAAGAATTTATTAAGCAAATGTGTGTAAAGTCTCATGTCATATGGATTTTACAGGTGGGGCATAGAACCATGAGAGAACCTGAGAGGGAGAGAGGTCTCTAGAGAACTGGAAATGGAGATGAGCTGTAAAGGAGGATCTCTCCAACTCCACTTGTTTCTGCTCCTGGAGGAGTGGTACCACGTGGCTTTGGAGGAAGGGGGACCTGGGATCAAATTTCAACTCTGCTTTTTAACACATTGCTTAACCTCCATCCTTTAGTTGCTCCAAGTGGCTCAGTGGTAAAAAGAATCCGCCTGCAATGCAGGAGACACAGGTTCAATCCCTAGGGAAGGGAGATCTGGAGAAGGAAATGGCAACCCACTTCAGTATTCTTGCCTGGGAAATCCCATGCACAGAGGAGCCTGGCAGGCTATAGTCCATGCGGTCTGAGAGTTGGACACAGCTTAGTGACTAAACAATGTAACAGGGGTAATAAATGATGTCTCAGACACAAATTAGGCACTAATATTTCTGAAGTCTTCTTACCTCCTGGGGAGATAATAGGCCCCTTGAATTACTCTGAGCTACCAGCGCTTGGATATTTCGTATCAAATGGCTTCTGTCACTGGTGGACTTCTAGAGAAGCCCTTGATCTCTTCCAGCTTAACAGCCGTCTCGAGCACCCTCTTCTGGACACAGTGTATCACTGCAGGCCTGTCGGGTCTGGTGTGCTCCTAGTCACAGCACTAGCTATACTAGCATAGTGAGTACNTGTGTTTCTTCCAGCCCAGCGTTTCTCATGATGTACTCTGCATATAAGTTAAATAAGCAGGGTGACAATATACAGCCTTGACGTACTCCTTTTCCTATCTGGAACCAGTCTGTTGTTCCCTGTCCAGTTCTAACTGTTGCTTCCTGACCTGCATACAGATTTCTCAAGAGGCAGGTTAGGTGGTCTGGTATTCCCATCTCTTTCAGAATTTTCCACAGCTTATTGTGATCCACACAGTCAAAGGCTTTGGCATAGTCAATAAAGCAGAAATAGATGTTTCTCTGGAACTCTCTTGCTTTTTCCATGATCCAGCGGATGTTGTCGCTCAGTTATGTACCACTCTTTGCCACCCTATGGACTAGCCTGTCCATTGTCCATGGGATTCTCCAGCCAAGAATACTGGAATGGGTTCCCATTCCCTCCTCCAGATCTTCCCAACCCAGGGATGGAACCCCTGTCTCCTGCATTGGCAGGCAGATTCTTTTACCACTGAGCCACCTGGGAAACCCACTAGAGCATGTGGCTAGTTACTAAACTGAACACGACTCAGTCCCCGAACCTCAAAGCATATACATTGTGAGAAACAGACAAGTGAAGAGACGATTAGACTAGAGTGGATTCTTCCAAGTCACTAGCAATGGAGGGTAAAGAGGCACCTCTGTTCTTTGGGGTGCTGAGAGTACATGGGATGTCTTCCTGAAGGAGCAGTAGGCGTAGACTGGCCAGGGAACTGTACTGATGTGGCTGAGTAGAGATCTGCGGGAGGTCCTGGCTGGCAAGCATGAGGGATAGGCTTGGCAGAATGTGAAATGCCAGACTTCATCCTGAAAATTAAAATCATTACTTTTTGCTTTAATAGTCTTATAAATTAAATAAATTAATTTTTGGTGTATAGCAAACCTAATTAACCTGCAAAGATTACTTTTAAAGAAGTATTAAAAATAATTGTTTTAAAATTCAAAAAATCCCTGAGTATTATACCATAGTATAATTTAGATAACAGATAAACAGTTTGTGTACTAATCAAATATCTTAACTTGATATGTGCTCTACAGAAGACTTTTTTAGGCCAAGAGATATTTTTAGAGAAAGATATAAAAATTTGTGCTGTTAAAGTTATCTTTTTGTGATTGTGATCAAAAGGACTTGATATAATTATCTATATTTTGATCTCTTAGTTCTGGAAAAGAACCTGGTTATTGAAGCAGAATCAAATTTTCAGTAAGAAATACTTAAAAATGTAATTCACTCAGAAATTTTCTAAAGCTCTCTTGGAAAAATTAAGATCCGAGCTAAGAGTTTAGACCCTAGTTTTCAAACATTAGCGTCACCTAGAGGAAGTTTTAAAATTTCCTCTGCTCAGCCAGACCAATTCACTTCAAGTCTCTGGGGTGAGACCCACGAGTATTTTTAGAATTCTCTCTAGCTGGCTCCATTGTGTAGCCAAGTACAAAAAACCATCAGTTTTAGACAAATATATTAACAGTGTAATTGTTAAATTTATCAACTGATCCAAATTAAGAAAATTTTAGCTTTTAAATTACCTGTCCGGTGATGAGCAAAGTAACTACCCTACACTGCAGCAGCGAGGTCTAAGACAAAACTGTGTATTTTCAATGACTTATAACAAATTATTTAGTAACCTGAGCAACCACAGCTGCCAGAAATTATCCTAGTCTTGTTCTTAAGGAAGCAAATTTAAAATGCAAATATGTATTATTTCTGAAATTCTCTGCATTTGAGGACTTGTATTACTTGCATGATTTCTCCTTTTGCATGCACATTTTTCTGCTAGAAGAGGACATTGGAGGGGAAGATAATTATTTAAATGACTCCAAATGTGGTGAGACAAAAAGATAGCCCTGGTAACCAGTTGCATGATCCCCCAGCACCACCCCTACCCCTCCACACCCCACCCTCTGCTCATTATACAGTTGTCCAATTGAGGATTCTTGGGGCAATTTAAAGTTGTAACTACCTAAACTTATGTAAGATACACGCAGAATTTTCACATTTGATTTATTCCTATAGAAAAGAAGAAACAGAGTCCTGTTAAAGTAATCCGCTTTGCAGCAGTTGAATGTACTATGAAAAAAACATCAATGAAGAAAAGCTAACAAAATACTGGATACAACTGCTGTGAATTCAAAAGGTACAAAACTACAGAAAAAGTGAGTGCCTGTTCTTTGATATTTTACAGTTGTCAATGGGAGTCTTAAGTTTGAGATTTAACAACTCTCACCAAGGAGGAGAGCCAGGATATAACCTTCTAAATAATATAAATGGATAAACTAGGTCAGGATATTAAATGCAAAAATCTTATTTTGCTTCCATGGTTGCAACCATGAGTCTCCTGAAGGCTTTAGAGCATAAACATCACAGCACACATTAACCACCAACCACAGGAAAACCATTGGCTTCGTAGGTGGTGCTAGTGGTAAAGAACCTGCCTGCCAGTGCGGGAGACTAAGAGACTAAGAGACACGGCTCCCACCCTTGGGTTGGGAAGATCCCCTGGAGAAGGAAGTATTCTTGCCTGGAGAATCCCATGGACAGAGGAGCCTGGCAGGGTACAGTCCACAGGGCTACACCAAGGGGGACACAGCTGAAGTGACTTAGCACAGGAAACCTACGTACTGTATATACTCCTCTGTATTTTGTTAAACCATCAGTTGAGATGACACAAATTATGTCTTGAGATTTATAAAATATGGTATGTATATTTATCCTTCAAAAATGAGATATACTCTTTAAATATGAGGAAGTATATAAATATTCATGTTTATTCATTTAGGAAAGAGACACTTAACATTTTGAATTATTTCCACAACTAGTGTGGCAAATACAATTAAATGCCAGACATTTGAGATTTTTTTTTTGTAATTAAGCTTTTTATTATTGTTTTTCTTTACAGGAACAGGAATAACCTGAGGGTATCTTCAACCAAACTACCTAAAAACAAAAGACCTGTTATATAAATTATGCTCTATTTTTGTAATAGATCAAAATACTGTATTGGTGAAAATAAATAGATAGCGAACATAGAAATAAAGTATGTTGTTTTTGTTATCCGACTCCACAAATATGCTGGACTTTATAATTCAGGATATTTGAAAAACAAAGTGAAACGCAACAGGCATGCACAATTACGCCAATGTTAAGGACTTCAGATTATACTTGTTAATAGATTTTCTTAATAAAAATAGGAACATCACACATTGCTAGGTACACAGAAACATGGTTTTGCTCTAAAGAAGAGCTAAATTGTTGCAAGAGGTAAGTGCTTCCTAATAGGCCTACAGTGGAATATAACGGAGTGCTGTAAGTATACAGCGTGTTATACTACATAATGGAGAATTATGGTATTTTGCATTTTCCTTGAAACCATAAATTCTGTTAAACTGAAAAAAGAAAACAAACAACAAACTCCAGAGCATCAGATGCACTGACCATCATATCCCCTTGTATGACGGAAGAGTACGGATACATTTTTTTATTTTACTTTTTTTAAAACTAAGAACACTTCTTAGGTTTTTTTGGCATTTTACATTCAGTGTCCGTTGGCTCCTTCTGAGAGTATCCGTGAAGGCTCGGTAAATTTTGCAGTGAACAAGTAAAAAAGGGCTGGTGTGGGTACCAGTGCCAAAAGGGGTAAATCTTGCTCGAGTTTATCCACTCTGGAAATGGAGATGATCCCATAGGCATGGAGTAGCCAGTGGCTGAAGAGAACAATGAGTCTTTTCTTTCTGACCAGAAGATCATAGCAGTTCTATAAAATTTTGTAAAAAAAAAAAAAAGGAGAGAGAGACAGATTATTGGGCTGAATCAACTAGATAATTTATTAGTTTTAATTTGAAACACATTATTTTCACATAAAATCATAACCTCAGAATCATAGGGACATAGGAAATCACCCGGTCTTGCTACTATAGCTTACAGATGAGGAAACTCAGGCCTCCTACGTTCAGCACGCCAGTGGCCACGACGAGACAGGAGCCCACATTTCTAGGTTCTGGTCTACAACCCCATTTGACCCTGGAAACACTACGGCTGCTTCTGAAAAATCTGAACTGGAAGGGAACTCCACATTTTGTGCCTTCTTCCTGCCCTGGTCCACAGCATCTGAGTCTACAGATGGGAAGCAGGCGGTATATACACCCAATTTCCAGCATTCCTAGAGTCAGCTGCTTGGATACTTAGAAGGGAGCAGAAATGACAGGTGACTACACTGACTTCCCTTTAACCTTCAATATCACTCTATAATATACAGAAATTGGAAGGACCAAATTATTATAAAAGTAATATCTAAATGTGCTAATAAACACACTAAAATATAATTTGCAACTGGCTAGTTAACTTTCCCTCATTATATGGCTCATCAGCTTGGTTCTTTGTAAAATAAAGAATTTATGTTTCCCTTAAAATACTGTTAATAAGGTTCAACATTTCAATAATCAAGTATTTTCTATGTAGATAAATGATATGAAATGATTTTTTTCTCTAACATCCTGGAGAGTTAAGCCTGATTAATTTCCCAAGCAAATACAGTCTAGGATAAAACTTTTTACAAACTGATGAGCCAAAAGCTACTGAGTGACCCTGTTTAGCCAAGGATTACTAAAGCAATCAGCTGTAACATATCGTATCATATATGCTATCCTATTCAATAGTCAAATCTATTAAAAAAAAAAAACAAAAAAAACCTCTTTAACAAAAGAAAGAAGACATCCTACCTCTATTTCAGAAGCCGACATGTACACAGCCAGAGTAACCAGAGATAATACTAATATAATGTATGGGAAGGCATAGTCTGAAAGACAAACATTGGTATTATGCTGTAAATTAAAATTTCTGAATAAACCATCAAAAAATTCAAACAGCATAATTCTTTTCCTAGACAAAAACCTCAACCAGTCCTGGGAGAGAGGGAAGCCCTACCGCTCTCAGACAGGGATCCGCAAACTTTCTCTGTAAAGGGCCGGACAGTGGCTTTGTGGATCATACAGTCTCCATCTCAGTCATCTAACTCCACAGTTGCTGTGGGAAAGCAGCCAGGTCATACGTAATGAACAGACGTGTCTGTGCTCAGTAAAATTAACTTTATAAGTTTGAAAGTTATGACATATAAGTTATTCAGACAATAAAATTTAAATTTTATCTAATTGTCACATGTCAAGAAATACTACTACTACTCTTCTGATCTCCCCCCCCCCCCAACAATTAAAAGATGTAAAACTATCCTTGGCCTACCTTTGAAGACCCCTGCCTTAAGGCTTCCACTGATGTAAAAAATTAACCTCTCTCCTATGCATACTAGCTATGTATCAAACTTGGGAGAATTGGGAAACTAATCACTCAATTTTTGATGTTTCGTGGTCCAGATTGGGGAACTTCAGTTGAGAAAGGCTATTATATATAAGGGTAATTCAGCTTTAATTAAAAGGTCATATGTCAATAAGCCTCAAAGGCTAAATCATTCAGTGCTCTTAATGACAAACTTCTAGACATTTCTACTTCAAATATAGTACAGTAAAATAATACTTTAAGTAAAATTTTTACTTTAAAATGCCACTTTTCTTTTAAAATGTTTTAAACATATACAGCTCACTAAAACAAATGGACAAATTGAAAAAAATCTTGAATTATTTGTATGCAATTATTTAAAAACAATTAACTTCAGTTACTATTAGGTTGGTGCAAAAGTAACTGCAGTTTTGCACTGTTGAACTTTGCTGTTTGATATTAGAATACCTTCTTAAATAAATGTAGTTATGTCATACATCATTTTAATGTGCATTTCTCACTTTTTCTTGCTAATAACTTATTACTTGCTGTGTATTTTGTATTTATTACAAAAGCTTATGGAAATGATGTCAGACAAAAAGCAAATTCGAGTGATTTTCTTATTTGAGTTCAAAATGGGTCATAAAACAGTAGAGACAACTCACAACATCAACAATGCATCTGGCCCAGGAACTGCTAACAAACATTCAGTACAGTGGTCAGTTCAAGGTTTGCAAAGGAGATGAGTCTTGAAGAGGAGGAGCACAGTGGCCAGCCATCGGAAGCTGACAACAATTGAGAGCCATCATCAAAGCTGATCCTCTTACAACTACATGAGAAGTTGCCTAAGAACTCAGTGTCACCATTCTATGGTTGTTTCACATTTGAAACAAACTGGAAAGGTGAAAAAGCTTGATAAGTGCGTGCCTCGAGGGCTGACTGCAAATCAAAAAAATCATCATTTTGAAGTGTCGTCTTCTCTTATTCTGCACAACAACAAACCATTTCTCGATCAGATTGTGACACGCAATGAAAAGTGGATTTTATACAACAACCTGCGACAATCAGCTCAGTGGCTGGACCGAGAAGCAGCTCCAAAGCACTTCCCAAAGCCAAACTTGCCCCCAAAAAAGGTCATGGTCACTGGTCGGTGGTCTGCTGCCCATCTGCTCCACTACAGCTTTCTGAATCCTGGTGAAACCATCACATCCGAGAAGCATGCTCAGCAAATTGATGAGATGCACTGGAAACTGCAACGCCTGCAGCCAGTATTGGTCAATATAATGGGCCCAGTTCTTCGTGACAACGCCTGACCACAGGTCTGACAAACAGTGCTTCAAAAGTTGAATCAGTTGGGCCACAAAGTTTTGCCTCATCTACCATATTCACCTGACCTCTCACCAACCACCTACCACTTCAAGCATCTCAAGAACTTTTTGCAGAGAAAATGCTTACACAGCCAGGAGGCAGAAAATGCTTTCCAAGAGTTCACCGAGTCCTGAAGCATGGATTTTTACGCTACAGAAATAAACAAACCTATTTCTTCTTGGAAAAAATGTGTTGGGTGTAATGGTTCCTATTTTGATTAATAAAGATATATCTGAGCCTAGTTATAATGATTTAAAATTCATGGTCCAAAACTGCAATTACTTTTGTACCAAACTAATAAAACTATTCATTTCTCTGTAACGCAATAGAACCTATTTGGAACACTGTCAGAAACTCTGAATTATCTACACAAGCCTGATTCCAACTTACTAAATAAATGAATGACTTGTTTGACATTTAGAACCTTTTACTGCCTAAACAGGTTAGGTCCTAACCAACGATTCAAAAAAATCCCAATTAACTTATAAATAGCTAAACAATGTTACTGATGATACAAATTTTAAGACCTAGTAGTAAAAAAGATAAAGAGGAAATTTCCAACATGGCCCAAACTTTTGGAGACCAGAGGGAGGTTCTGGGCTCAAAGTAGGATTTTGAATTGTTCTTATTCTAGGGTTGAAGACAATGTAAGATTTTAAGCAACTAGGTCTGAGGGTAGTGCCTAAAAATCTGCATTTTAGTTCTGCAGGTGGTTCAGAGGCAGATCACACTTCAAAATGGGCTTCAATAATACTGCCAATCAAGTAAAAGTTTGTCACTGACATCTTCCTAATTACTCCCAGTGTCTCTTTCCCTAGACCCTGGTATCCTGAGTTACCAGAAGCTTCTTGCTGCTCTACTTTGCTCAAGCTTGCTATATTCTCTTGTCATGGACTAAATGTCTGTGTCCCCCCCAATTCTTATGTTGAAATCCTAACCCTCAATGTGATGGTATAAGTAGGTAGAGGGCCTTTGGGATGATTGGGTCATGTGGGTGAGGCTCTCAAGAATGGGATTAATGCTCTTATAAAAAAGACCTCAGAGAACTCTCCCCTTTTCTGCCATGTGAGGACTCTGAAAGAAGAGAGCCACTGATGAACCAAGAGACAAGTCCTCATCAGACTCCAAATCTGCTGGTGCCTTGCTCTTGGACCTCAGTCTCCAGAACTGCAAGAAGTCAGTCACTGTTGTTTGTAAGCCACCCAGTCTATGGTATTCTTTTATAGCAGCCTGAACTAGCACACCCCTACAAACCAAAAATCATCTCTCTTTTTCAACATCATAAAATTGAGTTGTTATGATACCCTCTAGGACTGATCTCAGCAGATTGCGTAAGTTTATAGTTAGTACAAATAAACAATAACTCCTTGATCCTCCCTTGATGAATGTGCTCTGGGTGGAGGCTTGTTAACAAAATTATCTAAAGACATTCAGTGTGGGAAAAGGCATTTTTCAATATAGGCAGCTACACCATAGGAAGCAATGCTATCCGGCAGTCTCCTTAGGTTAACTTCCCAACCTCTCCTTGCTTTCCATGACTTTCCTCTCTCCCCCATTTCACAACCAAGAAGTTCTCTACAGTAGAAGCAGCTGCTGTCCAGGACACAGGGATCTGAGGGCTGACAATTCTTAAATCTTTACAGCCTACTCAGCTCTCCCAGGTTTGTCCAGTATAAATAACTACCTGTGCTCTTTTGGATATTCCATGAATACCAACCTATTTGCTTCTTCTAACATTCATGATTCATGCAATCACTGCTGCTGCTGCTGAGTCGCTTCAGCCGTGTCTGACTCTGTGCGACCCCAGAGATGGCAGCCCACCAGGCTTCCCCGTCCCTGGAATTCTTCAAGCAAGAACACTGGAATGGGTTGCCATTTCCTTCTCCAATGTATGACAGTGAAAAGTGAAAGTGAAGTCGCTCAGTCGTGTCTGACCCTTAGCGACCCCATGGACTGCAGCCTACCAGACTCCTCCATCCATGGGATTTTCCAGGCAAGAGTACTGGAGTGGGTTGCCATTGCCTTCTCCACATGCAATCACTAGTTACTAAGTTAGAAATTTCCTTTATTGTATTCTCCTCCCAATCCCTCAACCCCTGTACTAGATTCCTAGCTTAGTTAACTCTGTCTTTGAAACTGTTCTTCATTCCTGGTGTTTCTCTGCTAGGTCACACAGTCAGTTTACTGATGCCCCAGGGTCTCTTCCCAGCCAATCCATCTTTCACACTGCTACCAAGTTATCTTTCTTCAATGCAAATCTAGTCATGTCACTCTTCCTCCAGAAATCCTTTTAAGAGCAGGTCCCAAGAATAGCAACTTCAAATGCTTACAGAGGTCAGTTAGGAAAATAAAATTATAGGTTCTCACACACCATGCAGGCCAAAGGAAGCAATATATCTGTCAAATCAGAATATGAGGGTTAAAGACTCCTAACTAGCCTCCAATTTCCTCTTCCCTTGGCCTTACTCTCAGCTCCACCCTCACTTTGAACCAAATGCATTACCAAGCTACAGTACTTGCACAGTGATATCATCTTGCCCAGTTCCTTCAGGTCAGAAGCTTGTCCTCTGCACCCTGGCAAGCTCCATATACAGATGGTATCTAACATCCTTGCAATGTTCAATGTCACAAGTTCAAAAAGTACCACTCTATGTTCTCAGCTACTTAGTATAGCTTTCCTAGTAGTATGTGAGCTCTTTAACACCAACTTTCATTCTTCTTTTGAGTCACAGATCAGTCTAAATGGTTGCTGAATAAATGAATGAATGGATACACTAAAATTAAAAAATATATTGAAGATTCTTTTTACTGTTTCTAAAAGTTTTTTGAAAAAAAAAAAAAAAAAAAAACTTAGAAAACTAAGACCTAACTTGATGGTAAACATCATATGATATCAAGAGTTATTCCCATTTGTTATATGTAAAAATGAGTTTTTGTGTCATTTACACTCAGATTTTAAAAAACCTTCCTATGAGGTTGTGAGCTTCAAATACAAAGTATTTTCTAAACAAGTTAGTTTTGATTAAGAATGATGATGTGTTTTAGCAAAAACATATAGTATGGCTTATTTTCAAGGATAAAAACAAAACTAAAGAACAAGGTCCAATATTATACTCAGGGAAAATATTGTTTATCACATATAATAAATATATTTCATTGATGTTACCCATCAAACTTACATAAAAGGCCTCCACCAACTGCCTGAAGCACGGTTAAAATTGGGAAGAAGTAAAGTGCAGCATAAATACTTTTAAATCGATCCGACTTCCCTAACCCACAGGCAATCTTTTTTACCAGAAGAGGTCGGAGCAGCATCATTAATACCAAGCAGAATGCATAATAGATAAATACAATGGTGTATCTGGAAAATAAAATATAAAATTGTTACATCACAAACATGTTTTAAAATGTCCTTTTATCATTGATCATTTTAAAATCAATGATCCTGAAAAAGGTTTAAAAAGTCTACTGGTCAAATATTCAGATTGTAAAGGGTTGGCCAGAAAGACTCTCATATATTGCTGTAAAGAGCATGCTGGTTTCCTTCTGGTAGGCAGTTTGGAAATGTGTACCAAAAAACGTAAAATGTTTTTATCTTTAATCCAGAAAGTTTACTTGTAGAAATTAATCACAGGGAAACAATCAGATATACACAAAGACCCAATGAACAAGCATTTTTACTGAATCACAGGATAAAGAAAACCCAGGAAGAAAATATTCAACAATAGGAAAGTGGTTAAATTTTAGAATATATTTTTGCTGGACTACCATGCAGACATTAAAAATCCAATTATGAAAGAAACATTAACAACAAAACTGTGCCTCATACATTAAATGACAACAGATTATAAATGGCATGTGAATAATATAACTTTAACACTTAAAAAAACATACACACATACAGAAATGCAACTGGAAAGACATTTTTAGCAGTGATCATCTTAAGAAATGGAATTATAGATTTTTTTATCTGGGGTATGATTTTTCTGTTTTCCAAATGTCCTATAATGTAATTTTTAAAAATCACAAAAAAAGTTATAAAAAGATACTCTCTATATATTAGCAGATTATAGTTTCTACCTCTTTATGTTGAATAATGGAATTTCTGTACATATATTTCTAACTTCCTTTTCCTAAGGATTTAAAATTATTTTTACTAACTTACACTCAAACCCTCTCCTATGCAGAGAAGTCAAGGGAAGCACAAGAGTTGTCCCAAATTACTGACCACATGCCTGTTCACACAGGTTAGTGATCCAGGATCCCTGTGCTCTCATGATGCTTTCAGGTCCAGCCCTGTACTGTACCGCATTATTTCAAGCCTGACCTCTTGGAGGATGAGTTTTTTCTCTTCTTAGGCCTCCTTCTACCAACATCAAAACAAAGTAAAATTCCATTATTCAACATCAAAACAATAGCAAAAGACTATTATTTTAATCAGTTTATATGTATAAATTATATGTCTGGCTGTCTCTCTATATATATAATTTTATTTATATAAGGAATAAATAATTTACAGGACTTAAAAGGTAGGCAGGCAGTTAGAAAAGGTTCTCATATCTCTGTATCTGGATCTTATTTTTAGATCTCATTTTTTGAAAATTATCTTTTTACATACGTACATTTTTTGGACATTTAGTACTACTGAGACTTGCACAAAAAGTTCTGTTTTGTTCAGCATATTACATAATGGTAAATTTCTATAAGTATGAGAATATAAATACCAGACTCTTCTATTGTACCTTTACTGAGAAAAACACATCAAAATGAACACCAACAATTCACAGGAATTCTAAAAATGTAGTCTGGGATAGTATTATACAAAATCTGATTAATTTGATATTTTTAAAACAAAACCCACTGGTGAAAGTTACATTTATTTGGGGGGGTGGGGAGAAAGAACATTAACCCAAGTACTCTAATAATAATGCCAGCTACTTGGAAGTGCTTCCTATATGTAAGGTGCGCTTATTTAATTCTCACAGTCACCTTAGAGGGTATCGTTTTTCCCATTTTTACCAATGGGAAGGTTGAGGTTACAAGAGGTTCTTAACATGTTCAAATTAAGAGCTAACAGGCTTGTAATTCAAACTCCACAGCCCATATTATTTCCTATAAGTCAGATATTGCTTCTCTGTTGTATATCAAAAAGGTTTTCCTGATAATTCCCTTTTTAAGAAGCAAATAGTTTATTTTAGAAGTGCTTAGCTACTTCAACATCAACACTAAAATACTTTCACTTCTATTATACTAAGATGTAGTTCTATTTCCTCTTATCAGACTATCACTTTAGAAAAGAAAATAATTTATCTTCCCTAGTGCCTAGCAGCCATTTCACAAGGCTCAATCTGCTGAAATGAATGAAATCTACAATCACAATTTTTAAAAAAATGATCTTAATAAATACTTACAACGGGTAGACAGCTTCATGAGTGCAGTGCACTGTGGTCACATAATCTGGACTTGGGTTGTAAAGCATGGTGTACCAATCAGAAAGCATCAGTACTCGACAGGAACGGATGTAAAGCACACCAACTGGCTCGCTCACAAGCAAGGTGATGATAGCTGCCATAGTGCATTCAAACAGTGCAGTAATGTGCTGGAAAAGGGCACTGGAACTGAGAAAGCAAAGGACGGACAACAACCAGAGTTCTCAGCATGTAACTGGCTTTTAATAAAACCTGTATACGCTTCAAAATATGGATTCTAAAAAGAAGTTGTAACTGATCAATCCTGAAACAAAAAAATCTTCTATATAGGTAAGAAAAGCAAAGAACATACAAAAACTACATGGGAAGAATTTAACCTCAGTTACTAAAAAGGGATAAATATTTATCCCAGATAGCAATGTGCCTGTATTGTCTAAATGTGTAAAAGAGCAGAAATTGGATCTACTTTTCAATATCTCTCCAAACTATTAAAAATGTCTTAAAAGTTTATCTATGCATCATTTTAAATTATTTTAAACATTAAAAGTACATAAAAAATTATATGTAATATACATTAATTAAAAATATAATAAACATTGTAAGCTCACCATCTAACCCAATAACTAGAACATTAACAACTTGTATCTACCTGTTCCTCCCCATTCCATATTCCTGTCTCTCCCCTAGAAATAACCATTATATTAAATTGCCTGTATCAGTTTTGCTAAACAGTTTTTATTCCATCTGTATTTATACTTCAAAATCACTATTTAGTTTTGCTTATTTTTTAACACGATAAGGAGATATAACCTTTCTCAGATTTTTTTTCCCCACTCAGATAGAATTACATTTCTAAGATTCATTTATAGCCCTGCTTATAGCTGAAGTTCAGTCATGTTCATTGCTTTATAATATTCTACTTGTGATCTTTCTATTATTTATCTATCCTGCTTTGTTAGTAAAGTATGTTGCAAATGTCTTCCTATCAGTTTATGGGCTGAATTGTCATTTTTCTTTGTGATGTCTTTTTATGAACAAATGTTCTGAATTTTAATATAGTTGGCTGTATCAAATTTTAAATTTCTGGTTAACAGATTCTCACCCTAAGAAAAATATTATCGTTTATTTTCTTCTAAAAGTTTTAAGGTTTAGCTTTTCATGTTTCGATCTTTAATACATTTAGAAGAGATTTCTGTGTTTAAGTTAGAATATAACTTTAGCTTTTCCCATCTGAATATCCAGCTGTGCAGGAGCAGCTTTCTACTCCCCTCACTAAGCCGCCAGGCCGCCCCTGCCATAAAAAGTTCTCTGTACAGTTCAGTTCAGTCGCTCAGTCGTGTCCGACTCTTTGCGACCCCATGCATCGCAGCACGCCAGGCCTCCCTGTCTGTCCATCACCATCTCCCGGAGTTCACTCAGACTCACGTCCATCGTGTCCGTGATGCGATCCAGCTATCTCATTCTGGGTCATCCCCTTCTCCTCCTGCCCCTAATCCCTCCCAGCATCAGAGTCTTTTCCAGTGAGTCAACTCTTCACATGAGGTGGCCAAAGTACTGGAGTTTCAGCTTCAGCATCATTCCTTCCAAAGAAATCCCAGGGCTGATCTCCTTCAGAATGGACTAGTTGGACCTCCTTGCAGTCCAAGGGACTCTCAAGAGTCTTCTCCAACACCACAGTTCAAAAGCATCAATTCTTCAGCGCTCAGCCTTCTTCACTGTCCAACTCTCACATCCATACATGACCACAGGAAAAACCATAGCCTTGACTAGACGGACCTTAGTCGGCAAGGTAATGTCTCTGCTTTTGAATATACTATCTAGGTTGGTCATAACTTTTCTTCCAAGGAGTAAGCGTCTAGTCTGCTTTTCGGTTCTCAGTTTCATTCTTGGGGTTCATTTATCTATCCCTGAGACAACAGAACGATAGTAATTTCCTGATACTACATATATTCTTCTGCTTTTTCAGTGGTTTTGGTCACTCTTGGGCCTTTGAACTTCCATATAAATTATAGAACTAGCTTGTCAAGTTCCACTGTATAAATCCAATGTAGCTTAGCTACCTTGGTCTTGGCTACCTCACAGAACTGTGATTCTATAAATGAAGGAAGGAAGGAACTGATTTTGTATACTTATAGCCAGCCTCTTAAACTCTCATCACTTATAATATCTAGTCTATAGATGCTTTTGAGTTTTCTCCTTGAACAATGTTTCAGTTATCTACCACTGCATAGCAAACTACCCGAAAACTTAATGGCTTAAAGCAACCACCACTGATTATACCTCACTATTCTGTGGTTTGACTGGTCTCAACTGAAATAATGAAAAGCAAGTTCACAGAATTCTTCCTAGGAATCAAAACACATTCCAAGCAGAATAAATGAACAGAAATTCACACCAATACACATTATACTTAAGCTTCAGAACACCAAAGATAAAAGAGCTGCTGGTGAGCAGCGCCCGTGTGCTGACAGCTGACAGCCAGCGCCTATTCCACACGAGTTACTCACTTTGCACACCACAGCCGGGTCCAGCCTTGAGATGAGTGCATCCCAACTCAACATCATGTGGAACAGGAAAAAAGGACTACCCAGCTGCTGTTGGCAATTAGCCTTAGGCAACCCAACCCTACTGCCAGCTGTGGCTCCAGCTCAGGGTGGGTTTGCTTGTTTTCTGAAAGAGAAGAGTTCTCAAAGATCCACCCCACCCCATTCCTGTGAGGCCAGCAATGTCTTCCATACCATGTCTCTTCCAGACTTTAGGTATTCCACGCAAGAAGATCACCGAAGCTCCTAATGAGCCCAAGGTGCTGGAAGCAGAACTCCTAAGCTGTTTTACACAGATGAAGACCGACTATGTAAGTAAATGTGTACACTTTCATATTATAGAACCCAATCTTTTGCATCTTTATAGAATTCATATTTTTGGAGGCAAAATCCGAACCTTATTGATTCTCGACATGACTTTAGTAATGTTCTTACTGGCTTTCTACTCATCATACTATACTCTCTTTCAATCCATCTTCAGTCAACTATGCAATCTTTAACAGAATGGAATCTGCTTCTAAAACTCCCCTTATTAATCTACTTCAGTGAGTCCCATCTGCCTTTCAGGAGAACTTCCTGCCAGCCTTACCTCCCATACTACCTGGCCTTACAGAACTGCTTGTTTCCTCACTGCTTCACTCATCTCGGCATGCGCCACGCTCCACCTCAAAACACATGTCGCCCGCCGGGCAAATGGTATATCCTTTAAGATCAGATCTGGGGTTATTCCCAGGTCCGAGGAATATTTCCTAAGACTCTCCCAGCCCCAGATCTCTTTAGATCTTGGTCTTATTCAGTCCCTATTTCTCACAGCACCCTCAACTCTCATTTCTTGGTTATACTATGCACTCTCTTGGCTCTATTATTTTTGCACATGTTTTTCCTGCTGATAAACTCTCCCTTCAATTTCTCTCAAAAACGACTCATTTTTCAAAGTTCAGCTTAAAATCAGTTTTTTCTCCTGTGACATCACCCTATTCCCTCTCTAAGCTAGCCTTAAAACTATGTCCATACCTCTACCAGACGCCCTCACATACTCCGTGACGGTTTGTTTACCTCATCCACTGGACTGTGAACATCCACACTTTAGTCATTTCTGAATCCCACAACCTAGTATAGCACCTGGCACACTGCAAACATCCCTAAAGACTGTTGCATGAATACATTTGGAAAACAAATTACAAAAGAAGCACAACTTCTGGCTTCATTACATAAAAATATGCATTTTCTGCCTATCTCTGCCCTGGCCTCAAAGAAAAACAAATTTAATACTAAACTCTGGGAAAAGCAAACAGGCCAGAAAGGGAAGTTTTGATTAGTGTCTAGCCTATGTTTTTGAACTGTGGTGCTGGAAAAGGCTCTTCAGAGTCCCTTGGACAGCAAGGAGATCAAACCAGTCCATCCTAAAGGAAATCAGTCCTGAATATTCATTGGAAGGACTGATGCTAAAGCTGAAACTCCAATACTTTGGCCACCTGCTGCAAAGAACTGACTCACTGGTAAAGACCCTGATGCTGGGAAAGACTGAAGGCAGGAGAAGTGGATGACAGATGATGAGATGGTTGGATGGCATCACCAACTCAATGGACATGAATTTGAGCAAGCTGCAGGAGTTGGTGATGGACAGGGAGGCCTGGCATGCTGCAATCCATGGGGTCACAAAAGAATCAGACACAACTGAGCGACTGAACTGAACTATGCATTCTCAGTGGGCACTAGGACTCCCAAGGAGATAAGAATTGACCCTTGAGTATAACATAATATTCCACTTCTGATATATAAAACACATATATACATACACTATATAAATCAATAAACAGTATATCTGTGATACTAAAATTTCAAGGGGTAGTTGACTCATTGGAAAAGACCCTGATGCTGGGAGGGGTTGGGGGCAGGAGGAGAAGGGGACGACAGAGGATGAGATGGCTGGAACCACATGAGTTTGGGTGAACTCTGGGAGTTGGTGATGAACAGGGAGGCCCAGCATGCTGCGATTCATGGGGTCGCAAAGAGTCGGGCATGACTGAGCAACTGAACTGAACTGAGGTGAAATTAGGGGGAAAAAGGATCTTAAAAAGCTTTTTACGGAGGAAAGAAATGAAAAAGTTTAAGAGACATGAGTCTAACCTAAGACAGGTAGGCCCCTGTTTCCTTGATTTTAAGTACAAAGTCTCAGGAAAACATAAGAGATGGCCCTTGTATTTCTTGCTACCAACTTCTTAGGTAAACTTCTTATGCAAACTCCCTTTTAAGCCCACCTCCTTTCCTGTCTAAGCACTGACTACATCTCTGCTTTATCCCCAAGCAAAAGCTCTACCTTCTGCTCTAACATTCTCTCAAACCATATCTGATGTTTTAGTTCAAGTGTATTTGGTGAGGTACATTCATTAACCCCACCTCTTCTCCATTCCAAGCTATAAAGTTCCAAATAAGCAATCATTTTACTTGAGCTCTGTTAATCACATTTCTTTTCTCACCCTCATCTCTCATCATTCTACAACAGAAACTAAAAGCAGGATGAGAGCTGCTTTAAAAAAAATTTAATGGCTTCTTTTCTGAAAAATAATGAAAGCTACTTTTCCAATATAAATAGTCAATGTGGACTTATCTGGTAGGTCCAGAAAAGTACTGATTCTACTTCCATCTGACCATCCTCTCCACTTCCGTTCCTATCACTGGAGTCTAGCCATCACTACTTTCTGGACAACAGCTTTCTAGTATGTTTCACCTCTAATCTGCCCTCCACAGTTGTCTTCTTAAAACATATACCCAAGATACTCTTTTTCCAAACAAAAACCTTCACCAATAAATCATTCATTGGCAAATACCTAGTATCTATCGTGTGCCAGCAACTGTGCTGGTCTCTGGAGAGTCCACAGATAACAGTGGCCACAGATAACACTGCCCTCATGGAGTCTATAATCGGGGGGGAGAACATGAAATGAGGAGGCAAACATGACTACAAACTGTGTTGAGTGCTAACTACAAAGCAACAACAACAAATTAACAGCGCTTCTAAAAAAGAAAAATAATGAGGACAGGCCTACTTTAGATTGGGTCAGCGAAGGCTTCTCTAAGCAAGGCGTGATTTAAACTGAGATTGGAAGGGGGAAAAAGCCGCTAGGTAGAAACGAGGGAGAAGAGAGTATTTCAGGCAGAGAAGAGTTTTTAAAGCAGGAAAGATGCTGAGATGTTAGGGACCAACAGTGAGGATGGCTGAAATGCACTAGGGTAGAATTTGGCTCCTCGCTCCCAGTGGAATAAGGTTCACACCATTACCAAGAACTTTCACATTCTGGCCTCGGCCCCTTTCTCACCCTCCTTTGTATTACCTTTCTCTCATACGCTCTCCACACTTTGAACACCCAACTACTCCCATTCCCACCCGTAAGAGATCACATGTTTCATAAGAGATCACACGTTTCATACTTCTATGCCAGTGTTCACACTGTTGCCTCTGCCTGAAACGTTCCTTTATTGATGTGTTTCAGGCGACACCAGGCACGATTTCATCTCTTTCATTCTCTGTGACTCCAGACCATTTAGTTTATAAAGCTTTTATACACTTTTTGATTCTACACTTTCAAGACTGATATGTATTATAATTACTTGTGTATCTATTTGTCTTCTCTATAAGATTAGGGCTATCAACCACATCAGTTATTTTTGTATCTCTTCTCCTGATCTTCTAAACATCAAACACAATGCTCAGTAAGTTTTTGTGGATTTTAGTATGAGTTTTCATAATTAGGTTGCAGCCATTAACACTTAAACTACATTGTACTCGATTACTAGTATTAAACTGCAAAGATTTTTGTTTGAGAACAATAAACAGTTTGTAATCACAGCCAATTCTTTGCAAAAAACCAATAAAGATAATTAAGAAATAAAAATTAAATAAAATATTCCTCCAGTTTCACTCAGAGTAAAACAAAGGACATTTCCCTTAATATTTACTGAGGCATGCTCTAGCAGTTTTCTGGCCACAGTCAAAAGTAATCAGAAGATAAAAGAAAAACAAGCCTGCCACTTGTAAAATAACAGAGGTATAATTCCTTGATAAGGTCTTCTAAATGACAACTATTCCAACATCAGTGCATTCAGATATATTTAGAGAACAGTGCTAACCTCTTTTTCCCTGAGTACCATTCAATGAAGAACCAATGTAAAACAAGAGGAAGCATAGCCATGAAGCCAAGATAGAGCCAGTCATAAAGTTCTGGAGATTCTGTGCAAGGCTGACAGTATTTCTGTGCATTTGTTCTCTGCCCTCTTGGACACACCTACAATATATAAGAACAGTATTTTATGTAGAGATATTATTTTAGAACATTAACACCCTCCCAAAGTTGTTCACTAAGATGTCACATTTCAGTTTAAACATCTGTTTACATGTGCATCTTTTAAAGATAAAAGAGAAAACATAAATTTAAAAAGTCTAAATTGTATTTGTTATACCTGCATAATAGTTACTAAAAATAGTTGACTAAGTTACATGAAAATCTAGTCATTAACACCATATAAAAACTGCAGAGAAATGCTCTGGAGTTATAATGTTAAGTTTTTGTCCAAGTCACTTTTCTATTAATAAAAAGTAATTATAAATTATTAAATTATCCATTAAAAAATACTTAGTAACTGTGACTGTCACAAAGATGTATTCTAGACAATATGACAACACAAATGAGAATTTTATTAATCCTTCCATATTCTTTTTTAGGTTGAAATACACTGAAGAAAAAAGTTATTCTACATGTCCCAATATTTCAGAAGCAAACAGATTTTACAAATGAAATAACATACAAAGTTAAGACTTACCCCACATTCTCCATATATTTCAGTTGAGCCATTTTTAAATAACAGGGTCTTCCCACAATAAAGTCCAAGGCATGCTGGTTGAATATCGACAGCTTTTTAAAAACAAATGCCAGTATAGTAACATCTTTTGTGATTATAAAAAATTAGGTAATAACAGCTGAAACAGTTGGCAGAAGTTATCTCAACACAGTTTCAAGGAAAAAATATGTTAATAGATAAAAGTCTTGATGCATGTATTTACTTTTCCTTTTACACTGTGACTATTGAGGGTTACATGGCACCTTGTTGCTAATACTGTTCCTTAAGATCAAGGTCTTCAGCCAGCAAGACAGACTCTGCCCAGGACTCAAAGCCTAGCCTGGAATGTCTCCAATGGCTCCAGCCAGTCGCTCACCTTGACTGGATGGTCTAGACTTTTGAATTTCCCTTTTTTTTTTTTTAAACTAGAGGATTAATAGAGGATTTCTGCCCCAAAAGAACATTAAGTCATGCCTTAAAACACATGAAAATTATCACCACCTCCCTTCATGACAGAACACCATTTTAATGCCAGAAAAGCAGAAAGGACGAAATTTCAGAATAAAAGGACTTTAAGGTAAATAAATTCACTTTATAAGAAGCCTAGTAAGTTATCCTAACTTTTGTCATTTTTGTAGAGGACAGGTGAAAATTTCATCAAGGCTGTCACTGGGCCTCTGACCAGTACTTAAGAAGCACTGCCTTAGAATCAACCCTCTGATCTCAAGCCTTAGACAACATACAAAGCAGCTCTTTTTAACCAAAAAACTCAGGGCCTACAGACTGTCTTTGACCTCACCTACAGGGAAAAGTTATCATCAAAGGAATTTTTTTCATCAGTGACATCTGATTCCCTTCAATCACTGATTTGTTCACTCAGTAAACATGCATTAAGTGTGATTCCACTGGTGAGAGACCCGGACAGATCCACAGGGGTACAAGACAGAGGCCATTCCCTCAAAGAACCTACACCCTACTGTGGAGTAAGTCCTGGTCAAATGTGAATTTGGGAAATTAACCTTTTCCTGAAAAATCATTTCCCAAATTCTTCATGAATTCACAATCTAGAGACTGCCTGATCCACAATACTTTCTCCTTTCAAATTGGAGTAGACTCTTCTTTCTCCTTGCGCTGTTGAGAAAAATAGAAATAGCACAGACTAAAATGCCTCAAGTTTAATATGTTCACCTTTGTCAAATTTCTGACTAAAAAAAAAAACAAACCATAGGCTTCTTTACCTTGGCATTTAAAAAATTTTTTCACTATCGCAGTTGCTTCTTTTTATTATTTATGTATTTATATTTATTATTTTTGGCTGCCCTGGGTCTTCACTGCTGCTCTCTAGCTTGCAGCGAGCTTCTTCCTTGTTGCGGCCTCCCCTTGACAAGCACTGGGCTCTAGAGCCCTGGCTCAGTAGTTGTGGTGCTGGGGCTTAGTTGCTCTGGGGCATGTAGGATATTCTCAGACCAGGGACCGAACCCCTGTGCCCTGAATTGGCTGGGAGATTCTTAACCACTGGACCACTAGGAAAGTTCAGCACTTATTTTTAAATCAACTGTAATCACAAACTAATAGACCAAAGCGAGTTGTTTCAGATTTTTTGAGAACGCGTAAGTTAAAAATTGGAAACTTCTATACAATTTTGCATCTAACAGCTGCTTAATAAATACATCTGACTGTAAATAATCTACGATTTCTCAAAACCAAAGACCTGAAAATCAGCAATGATAAATTGAAACCAAAGCTTATTGT
>SJYQ01001564.1:705745-744715 GCA_006410935.1 Redunca redunca | reverse complement strand
CTGGTGGAGTCTTTAGGGTTTTCTATGTAGAGGATCATGTCATGTGCAAACAGTGAGAGTTTTACTTCTTCTTTTCCAAGTTGGATTCCTTTTATTTCTTTTTCTGCTTTGATTGTTGTGGCCAAAACTTTCAAAACTATGTTGAATAGTAGTCTTGAGAGTGAGCACCCTTGTTTTGTTTCTGACTTTAGGGGAAATGCTTTCCATTTTTCACCATTGAGGATAATGTTTGCTGTGGGTTTGTCATATATAGCTTTTATTATGTTGAGGTATGTTCCTTCTATTCCTGCTTTCTGGATAGTTTTTATCATAAATGGATGTTGAATTTTGTCAAAGGCCTTCTCTGCATCTATTGAGATAATCATATGGTTTTTATTTTTCAATTTGTTAATGTGGTGTATGGCATTGATTGATTTGTGGATATTGAAGAATCCTTGCATCCCTGGGATAAAGCCCACTTGGTCATGATGTACGATCTTTTTAATGTGTTGTTGGATTCTGATTGCTAGCATTTTGTTAAGGATTTTTGCATCTGTAATAGATATTTTAAAGAATATATGAATTATATGATATTTTAAGAATATATAAATCATATGTAGCAGACACACCAATTACTACTGTCTGAAATCTTCATACTAAACCTACATCTTGGTTTAAAGTTTTAGTTTGAAAATTTAATAAACCAAAATCTGTAAGAATTCAAAGTATATGCTTTACTACCATTTATTCTTCAATCTGAATGAGTAGTTTGTTTTTGTTTTTTTCTTGGAAGTGAACAAAAGATAGGGATTATATGACTCTCCCAGTGATTGAGAGAGAAAGAATTATACTATAAAACAGAAAATGAAGAAAAGAACATTTTAAAAAAAGAGGAAAAGCATTTTAAACAAAAAAAAAAAGAGAAGAGAGAGCAAACAAATGTGGATTTTTTTTTTAATTCTCTAGATTGCTATGGACCAACCTTTGATATCCTGATTAAAACCTGAGTGTATGCTCCCAAGAGGCCTCTGTGCTGCTCAGTAGGGGAACTCTGAGCTCCATCCTTGTCTTTAGTCTCCAGGACAAGGGCCAACAAATGTCCCAGATCCCACCATGGTGATAAAATGTCCATGTCACACATGAGCAGCTCCACTCCTCATTACAACCTTAGCCTGAAGGAAGCTAAATCAGTTTATGGGCCCCACATATTAGTCCTGACCACATAAGTGACATCATGAGTTTTATTAGAATAATAAGTTTACTTTTTAAAACTTCCTATTTCAAAATTTCTTGGAAAACCCCACTTGGATTACAATTTGCTTAACTGACAAAAATTCTCACAGCCTGCATATGAAGCAAGTGCTCTGTTGAAATGATTAAAATTATTATTTGCAGCTATTGAAAAAGCAGTGACTGTGGAGAACTAAAATAATGCAGAATTTAAATTCAGTGAAATTAATACCGTAATACCTTGGATTTTCATTCTGTGCAAAGGTTGTTCTATATTTTTCACATTCCTTTATATTTAATTGATTCATTCAGTGACACCAGGAGAGTCCAGGAGAATTTTAATTACAAGTATACTGAAGATGAAAGAGAGTTCTGGCATTATTTTTTCTCTAATGTTTAGAGAAAAGGTCATCTCTGCTTAAAGACTTCTCTTAGCATTGCATACTTCTTAAAGTTCTTCTATTTACCTGCTTCTCTGAATGGCCACTAAGTTAAAATGTCTGCATCACTTATTGCTAAAAAATTGGGAAAAAAAATTCAATCCCATTCTATCTCCACTGGTTATGAAATCTATTGCTTTTGTCTTGATAAGGGTGGATCAATAATTTAGTATTTAATAATACTCTTTGTGTCCTTCAGACTCCTTTCAGAAGCAGGAGGCTTAAGTCAATGTTCCTTTTTTAATTCCTTTATAGGATTAGCAATTGGCAAATTGTATTTTCAGTCTTTTCTTATGAAATAAAGTTATAGCTCAGATGACCCTTTAAGGATTATTTCTTTATGGATTATTATCCTTTAGGCTTTATTTCATTAGCTAATTTTAATCTAATTAGTTCTAGTTTTGCCTGTTCATATAATTTTCTTAGCAACAGATACTCAAGAAATGAGTAGATGTGATCCTTTGTGCATTTTTGACTAGTTAAAGTTTAAATGTTAGGTATTAAAACTTAAAAAAAAAAAAAAAAAGAAGAAGCCTCACTGAACTTCTAAAAATCTCACTCTTTCTAGCTCTGTTGCAAAACCCAAGCTGCCTTCTTTCTTCCTCTATAAATTGTCATGTCTTACAGACAATGAACAGAAAATGTCTTCGGAGCAAATTTAAAGACATGCTCAAAACAGATTAGCTTAAAAAACCGCTCTGGGAAAACACACCTGTAATGAATCCTAATTCAAATAGCTTCAGTAAAATATATTTCTATGCAAAAAACGCAAAGCCTTCCTCCTGTTCCGTAGTTGAGTTATATATACACACACACATGGGGTCAGGAAGATGCCCTGGAGAAGGAAATGGCAACACACCCTAGTATTCATGCCTGGAATCCCATTGACAGAGGAGCCTGGAGGGCTACAGTCCATGGAGATGCAAAGAGTTGGACCCGACTGAGCAACTGACACTGTCACCTTTGCTTTCATACTTTATTAAACTGAATCCAAGATAAGAACATTTTCACATTTTAATGACTCCAAAGGGAGGATTAGGTATTTGGCAGTGTTTTGTCTTGACCCTTTTTTAGTGGTGTATGTGATAATTCTGCATCCTAGTCAGTGGTGTCTTAGATGTGATGGGATTCTCTAACAGGACATGATATGATTGTAGGCACTTCCATTTTCTAGAAATTAAGACTCTTGTGATACAACTCTGTCCCGTTTCCTGCTCACCACTCCATCCCAGGGCCCTGCTGCACATGCAGAGTTCTAGAAGCTTCCCCTATCTCTACATGTGACTGTCCTGAGGGGAGGAGCAAAAAGAATAGGAAGAAAGGTAAAGGAGAAATACTGGAGTCTTGGGGGAGTTATAATTTGTATTAATTAAATTTGTAAAAATAATATAAATAAGAAATCATCTAAAATTAATATCATACCATATGGTACAATCTTACAATATGAATTTAAACATTATTAGATTTAACTGTGGACTGCTATGTCCATATTTAACTATGCAATGCAGGAGACCCCGGTTCAACTCCTGGGTCAGGAAGATCTGCTGGAGAAGGAATAGGCTACCCACTCCAGTATTCTTGGGCTTCCCTTGCAGCTCAGCTGGTAAAGAATCAGCCTGCACTGTGGGATATCCAGTTTGATCCCTGCTTTGGGAAGATCCCCTGGAGAAGGGAAGACTACCCATTCCAGTATTCTGGCCTGGGGATTTCCATGGGCTGTATAGTCCATGGGGTCACAAAGAGCTGGGCATGACTGAATGACTTTCACTTTGATTTTCATGGACTGCAAGTAATCAGCAAACATATTCACTTTGGAACACTTCAATATGTTAATTGACAGAAAGCTGAGTGTCACACACTGATTCCTTATTTATAAAGACAATGTCAGAACTTGGCCATAATATATGGGTGCTGGGGAAAGGATGGGGGAAGGGATAGTTACGGACTTTGGGATGGACATGTACATATGGCTCTGTTTAAAATGGATAACCAATAGGGACCCACGTGAGTAGCACATGGAACTCTGCTCAGTGTTATGTGGCAGCCTGGATGAGATGGGGGTTTGGGGGAGAATGGATGTGTGTTTATATATGGTTGAGTCTCTTTGCTGTGAACCTGAAATTACCACAACATTGTGAATTGGCTATACCCCAGTAAAATATAAAAAAGTTTAATTTTTTTAAAGATGATAAGAAGATAAGACTGTCTAGAGGGAAAGGTGAGAGAAAAGGAGATGACATTCCTTATGGATCCAGCACCACATGCTTTAACTACACATACAGTTTAAAGCTGAAAACTGAAAAGGCTTTGTCACCAAAGTGTCAGGGGAGGAGATCCAGGCATCCATCCCCTAACAAAAATCAATAACATACAATTACTCGGGAGCAAATACAGTTCTGGGTGTGCTCAGTGGAGCAAAAAGCCCAGGAATAACCACACAGGAGGGGTAGGGAGAAGTTCTATATTGCCTGCATTATCCCACCCCCAGTCTGGCACTGCCCGGTGCAGGGAGCAAACTCTCACCAGAAGGTTCTTCTCAGGCACAAGAGAGCCTTTCCAGGCACGACATGAAGGAGGTGCCCCACCCTGGAGAAGCCAATATCCGGCAGATCCACAGTGACCCGCCCACCCCTGTGCAACATTTGCTCCCAGCGCCCCGTGGATTTTTTTCTTTGCAGGCTCCAGCTATCTGAGTTGCAAGCCCTCGGTCCCAGTTGCTGGGGCCCCAGCCAGGGCTGCCATGGGGACCCCAGCCCTGGCACCCCAGGCAGATAGAACACCACATGCAAGGCTGCAGCTAGCCCGGCCCTGTCTCAGCCCTCACCACCTCAGGTGTGCGACAGTCGGCTCTCGCCACCTTGCACACACTGGCAGCAGTCTGCTGTCACAGGCACACATGTGACCAGTCACCATCACCATTGGCATCTGTCCCTTACTGCTGGACCCCGAGGTCTGCTGAGGACCCACCAGCTCCCACAGCCACCAGAGGCATCCTCAAGCTCCCAGCACTAAGGACCACAGGGCTGGCTACCTCGCAGACCACAGCTATTAACAGAGCTGAGGCCCAACCCCAAAGCCCCTGCACCACCTGACCCAGGGCACAGCACGTTCCAGCATGACTCCCTCGACCATGCGGAGGTCTTTCTCACTGAAATTAGTTCATAACGTCTGGAAGAGGTGACAGCTTCTTCAATGCGCAGCCGCTACATAAGAAGGTTCTAGGGACCACAGAGACATCAGAGAAACATGTTACCATCAGTGGGATGCAGTGCAGGCCCAGCCAATGGCACCAGTGGGATGGAGGCCCGAACTGCCTGGCAAAGAATTCAAATTGATGGTTCTAAAGAAGCTCAGTGAGCTACAAGAAGCATGGATAAACCATTTAATGAAATAATGAGAATGATACCCCCCCAAAATGAGAAGTTCAATGAAGAAGAGATATAAAACACTAAAAATAAATCAAACAGAAATTTCAGGGCCATTGAATACAATGAATGAAGTAAAACACTCAATAAAGAGCTTTGTCAGAAGAGACCAAATCAAGAATCAGAAGTTTTCAGACAACATCCACACAACCAGTACAGACATGGATTGATGCTCAGCCTTACCGATCAACAGGGCAATCAGGTCAAACCACGGTGAGCTATCCTGACACCTATGCATGGTCTAAATGATGTGTGGAAACTGAGAAAAAAGAAGTCAAACTCATAGCCACAGAATGGAAATGTGGTTGCCAGAAGCTAGGAAGGGAAATGGGGAGATTTTGGTTGAAGGGCACAAACTTTCAGTTATAACATGAATAAGTTCTGGAAGTATGATGTACCGCATGGTGACTATAATTAATAATAATGTGCTTCATACTTGAAATTTGGTAAATTAGTAAATCTTAGTATTGTTAGTCAATCAGTTATGTCCGGTTTTTGTGACTGGTGCCCACCAGGCTCCTCTGTCCATCGGAGTTCCCAGGCAAGAATACTGGAGTGGCTTGCCATGCCCTTCTCCAGGAGATCCTCCCAACCCAGGGATCAAACCCAAATTTCCCACATCGAAGGCCAATTCTTTACAATCGGAGCCACGAGGGAACCCCAGTAGATCTTAAATGTTCTCACCGGAAAAAAAAAGCAAAGAAAAGTAACTATCTCAGGTGACATCAGTGTTAATTAGCTTATTGTGGTCATCATTTCACATTGTGTATACATATCAAAACATTGCATTATACACCTTAAATATGTTCAGTTTTTATCTGTCATCATAGCTCAAAAAAGCTAAAGGAAAAGACTTTGATTTTTACCTAAATAAAAGAAGTAACTTTATAGAATGCATGCATGCTAAGTTGCTTCAGTCATGTCTGACTCTCTGAAACCCTATGGACAGCAGCCCACCAGGCTCCTGAATGCTGGAGTGGGTTGCCATTTCCTTCTCCGAAAACTTTATAGAATAAACCCTCACTATTCTGATATTAAACCTACAGTAAGTGGAAAAATGCATCCCTGGTGGCTCAGCAGTAAAGAATCTGCCTGCAGTACAGGAGGTGGAATTTTGATCCCTGGGTCAGGAATATCCTCTGGAGAAGGAAATGGCAACCCACTCCAGTATTCATGCCTGAAAATCCAATGGACAGAAGAGCCTGGTGGACTACAGTCCCTGGGGTCAAAAAGTCAGGCACTACTTAGCAACTAAACCAGCCACAACATAAAAGGAATACATATTAACATATATAGTGAATATATATATATATATAAAGGAAAGACAAAGTTACATTATAATCAAATATACCTTTAGAAACCATTAGTCTTAGCAAGCTTTAACAAGCCTTTCAGTTCAGTTCAGTTCAGTCGCTCAGTCGTGTCGACTCTTTGCTTATATATCTACGAATGCTTATATATCTACTAATCAAGGGCAAAAAAGGGATTACAGAGGCTTCCCTGCTGGCTCAGTTGGTAAAGAATCCACCTGTAATGCCGGAGACCTGGGTTTGATCCCTGGGTTGGGAAGATCCCCTGGAGAAGGGAAGAGCTATCTATCCCAGTATTCTGGCCTGGAGAATTCCATGGACTTCATTGTCCGTGGGGTTGCAAAGAGTCAGACACGACTGAGTGACTTCCATTTCACTTCAGATCTTTAAAACCTGAAATATTAATGTGGCAAACTTTCAAGGAACAAGTGTCATTTGTCCATATCTCTTGTGGGTAATGAGAAAATAAACACCTTGCGTAATAGCAGATCAGCAGGGGTTTCCAGCATCCACACCATTTACATGCGTTGCCGTGCTTAACACCACTTGATGACTCTGTCTTTGGAATTAGGGTTAATGACCAGCCTGTCGCCTCTTTTGAACCACCATCCGAGTTCAGCAGGAAGATCCTGCTGTGCCACAGTGTGGTTCTCTAAGGCCTGTTTTCTCTTAGTTGACGCTGCAGGTGCTATGTACCATCTGGGGGCGCTTTGCTGTTTCCGGTGACTGGAGCTGACAGCCCAAGAAAGAGCAGGATCACTTTTGGCTGAGGGACTGGCACTTACATTTCTGACCATCATGATCAAAATTCAAACGTAAATAATGTATGAGCTACAGGTGTTAGCTTGAAGTATGATTTCTACCCAAGTTTGAAAGAAATATAATGTGTGATAGCCATCATGCATATTTTATGAAAAGAATGTAGAGTAATAGTTATTAAAGCCCGGGCATTGTGTGTATATATTGTGAGAGGTACGGAAATATGCACAAGGCATATAAAAATACCTAACACTGTTCTCTACTTGCTAGTGTGGCGTTTATTTTTCTTCTCGGTGCTCTTGCTCTCTGTTTTCTAAATTCTGTATTATTTTGGAGTAGTTTTAGGTTCATAGCAAAATTCAGAAGGTACACGGATTTCCCGGCACCCCCTGCCCCGACACAGGCGTAACGCCCCTCCCCCATTATCAGCACCCCTGCCAGATGATACGTCTGTTATGACTGACGCACCTGCACTGACAAACCATTATCACCCAGAGTCCACAGCTTATGCTGTGGTTCACATTTGGTGTTTTATATTCTATGGATCTGGACACACGCATAATGACCTGCCCATCATGATGGTATCATACTCCTAAAATATCTTCTGACCTCTCCTGCTGTTTTAAACATTGTAAAACTTACAACTTCTTTGAATTTGTTTATATATGTGTTGAACTTGGGAAACAGATGACTCAGTTTTCTCACACATATCTACTAAATGTACTTAATAAATGAATGTGTACATTAGAGTCTATATAATGATTCTGGAAAGAGCCCATAGAGATTATTGACTTTAAAGCTGGAAACACATGAACACCAGCAAGGGAGACGTGGTTCACTCCCGCTTCATTAGTCACCGTCTCCTACAACCTCTTGCAGGTAATTTAGCTGTTTCTTATAAAAATTTCCCTTGACAGTCGTCTACTTATCCTGGTACAAAGAAAGTCAGAGTTCAGGGAAATTGTCACTCCTTAAAGATTAAGTAAAGGCTGGCTTAACATGAAATTGATCATGTTTCTGTAGCTTTAAAGACTACCATCCTGGCTCTTTGTGATTTTTCTCCTTTGATTTCAAACAATCGCATGCAAAAATAGGAGCTCAAGTGAATGCTGGCAGAGAATCTTTAATTAAATATCACTGCCTAAGTTTGAAATCCGAAACCTGGAGAGAAAAAGCTGTAATCGATTTTCCTGGACAGAGTATAGAGCTTCTTGGGGGGATCCAAAGTAGCTTAAGAAAAGCTTAGTAACCGAGAGGGTGCTTTCTGTTGGCAGAGTCTTGAGTCGACTTAAGAGGAAATGCATAGCCCTCCACAAGGAGGTTGGAAAGAAGAAACCTGTAACACTGCAAGTAAAAGATGTCACAATCAATAAAGGGAGTTTGGCCACAGACTGAGCAAAATGATTCCATTTAAAAAGTTATTTTAGTACAACCCTTTAAGTCTGAAACACTTTTAACTTCTTCATTTCTAAAAGAATTCTAGAAATTAAAAAATAAAATCTTCCACAAGGACTGAGATTCAGAAGGTTGAAATGGGAAAATTAGGTACCCCTTTCTCCTGAATGAAAAATCATTTTGATCTACCTTAACACAGTAAACACACAGGTCATTGCAACTAATCAGCTTATCTCCAGACAGCAAGCATCCATGCTGGTTTCTCTAGATGGCCATTGTTCATGATGAAGTAAAGGAAACACAGTTTTTATTAAAGCAACAGTTCTTATTCTCAACCATGAAAGTTCAAAATCTAACATGTGACAACAGTAGTCACGTGGTTACTTTAAATAAATTAGTGCTGACGGTTGGTTTCAGTTAAAGCACTTTGAAAGCACAGTCAGTATTCCACAGTTGAGTGTTGCATGCCACCTGTGAATCAGGTCCTGGGAGGACTTATCTAGGATGATGATCTCATACTGAGAACAAACACCCTGGTGGAACTTTGGGCACCTTCTCCATGTTGGAACTGTGTTTCCCCATGTTTATGTAGACAGATGAAACTCTCACCATCCATGGGTTACAGCCTTATCATGGCAAAGGGGCGGTGGCCTGCTGCAAGGTTGGGGCACTGAGCGTGTGCATGCATGGGGCCTTTTGAAGGAGGTCACCATTATCTTCATTACCTCTACCATAGTTTGGTCTCAGGTCAAACAACAGGGAGGGAACACAGCCCCACCCATCAACAGAAAATTGGATTAAAAATTTACTGTGCATGGCCCCACCCATCAGAATAAGACCCAGTTTCCCCCACAGTCACTCTGTCCCATCAGGAATCTTCCATAAGCCTCTTATCTTTATCCATCAGAGGGCAGACAGAATGAAAACCACAATCACAGAAAACAAATAAAATTGATCACTTGAATCACAGCCTTGTCTAACTCAGTGAAACTATGAGCCATGCCATGTAGGGCCACCCAAGACGGACGGGTCATGTTGGAGAATTCTAACAAATGGTCCACTGGAGAAGGGAATGGCAAACCACTTCAGTATTCTTGCCTGCAGAACTTATGAACAATCTGAAAAGGCAAAAAGATAGGACACTGAAAGATGAACTCCCCAGGTCCGTAGGTGCCCAGTATGCTACTGGAGATCAGTGGAGAAATAACTCCAGAAAGAATGAAGAGACGGAGCCAAATCAAAAACAACACCCAGTTGTGGATGTGACTGGTGACGTAAGTAAAGTCTGATGCTTTAAAGAACAATATTGCATAGGAACCTGGAAGTTAGGTCTATGAATTGAGAGAAATTGAAAGTGGTCAAACAGGAGATGGCAAGAATGAATATCAACATTTTAGGAGTCAGTTCGGAGAAGGCAATGGCAACCCATTCCAGTACTCTTGCCTGGAAAATCCCATGGGTGAAGGAGCCTGGTGGGCTGCAGTCCATGGGGTCATGAAGAGTCAGACATAACTGAGCGACTTCACTTTCACTTTTCACTTTCTTGCTTTGAAGAAGGCAATGGCACCCCACTCCAGTACTCTTGCCTGGAGAATCCCATGGACGGAGGAGTCTAGTAGGCTGCAGTCCATGGGGTCGCACAGAGCCAGACACGACCAAACTGACTTAGCAGTAATAGCAGCAAGAGTCAGGGAACTAAAATATACTGGAATGGGTGAATCTAGTTCAGATGATGATTACATCTACTACTGTGGGCAAGAATCCCTTAGAAGAAATGGAGTAGCCCTCATAGTCAACAAAAGAGTCTGAAATGCAGTACTTGGTTACAATCTCAAAAATGACAGAATGATCTCTGTTATTTTCCAAGGCAAACCATTCAATATCACAGTAATCCAAGTCTATGCCCCAACTAGTAACGCTGGAGAAGCTGAAGTTGAATGATTCTATGAAGACCTACAAGATCTTCTAGAACTAACAGGCAAAAAGAGATCTCCTTTTCATCAGAGGGGACTGGAATGCAAAAGAAGGAAGTCAAGAAACACCTGGAGTAATAGAAAAATTTGGTCTTGGAATACAGAATGGAGCAGGGCAAAGGCTAATAGAGTTTTGCCAAGAGAACACACTGGTCATAGCAAACACCCTCTTCCAACAACACAAGAGAAGACTCTACACATGGACAGCACCAGATGGTCAATACTGAAATCAGATTGATTATGTTCTTTGCAGCCAAATATGGAGAAGCTCTTATAAAGTCAGCAAAAACAAGACCGGAAGCTGACTATGGCGCTGATCATGAACTCCTTATTGCCGAATTCAGACTTAAATTGAAGAAAGTATGGAAAACCACTACACCATTCAGGCATGACCTAAATCAAATCCCTAACAATTATAGAGTGGAAGTGTTAAATAGATTTAAGGGATTAGATCTGAAAGACAGAATACCTGAAGAACTATGGACAGAGGTTTGTCACATTGTACAGGAAACAGTGATCAACACCATCCCCAAGGAAAAGAAATGCAAAAAGGCAAAATGGCTGTCTGAGAAGGCCTTACAAATAGCTAAGAAAATAAGACATGAAAGGCAAAGGAAAAAAAGAAAGTTATGCCCACGTGAATGGAGAGTTCCAAAGAATAGCAAGGAGATATAAGAAAGATTTCCTCAGTGATCGATGCAAAGAAATAGAGGAAAACAATAGAATGAGAAAAACTAGAGATATTGTCAAGAAAATCAGAGATACCAAGGGAACACTTCATGCAAAGATGGGCACAATAAAGGACAGAAATGGTGTGGACCTAACAGAAGCTGAAGGTATTAAGAAGAGATGGCAAGAATACACAGAACTATACAAAAAGATCTTCATGACCCAAATAATCATGATGGTGTGATCACTCACCTAGAGCCAGACATCCTGGAATGCCAAGTCAAGTGAGCCTTAGGAAGCATCACTGCAAATGAAGCTAGTGGAGGTGATGGAATTCTAGCTGAGCTTTTTCACATCCTAAAAGATGATGCTGTGAAAGTGTTGCATTCAATATGCCAGCAAATTTGGAAAATCAGCAGTGGCCACAGGACTGGAAAAGGTCAGTTTTCATTCCAATTCAAAACAAAGGTAATGCCAAAGAATGCTCAAACTACCACACAACTGCACTCATCTCATATGCTAGCAAAGCAGTGCTCAAAATTCTCCAAGCCAGGCTTCAACAATACATGAACCATGAACTTCCAGATGTTCAAGCTGGATTTAGAAAAGGCAGAGGAACCAGAGATCAAATTGCCAAAATCTTTTGGATCATAGAGAAATCAAGGGAATTCCAGGAAAACATTCCCTTTTGCTTCATTAACTGCTAAAGCTTTGACTGTTTGAATTACAACAAACTGTGGGAAATTCTTCAAGAAATGGGAGAACCAGATCACCTTACCTGTCTCCTGAGAAACTTGTATTTGGGTCAAAAGCAACAGTTAGAACAAGACATGAAACAATGGGCTGGTTCCAAATTGGGAAAGGAGTACATCAAAGCTCTATAGTGTCACCCTGGTTATTTAGCTTATATGCGGAGTACATCATGCAAAATGCCAAGCTAGATGAATCACAAACTGGAATAAAGGCTTCCAGGAGAAATGCCATCAAACTCAGATATACAGATGATATCACTCTAATGGCAGAAAGTGAAGAGGAACTAAAGAGATTCTTGATGAGGTTGAAAGATGAAAGTGAAAAAGCTGGTTTAAAGATCATGGCATCCAGTCCCATCACTTCATGGCAAATAGATGGGGAAAAAATGGAAACAGTGACAGATTTTATTTTCTTAGGCTCCAAGATCACTGCAGACGGTGACTGCAACCATAAAATTAAGACACTTGCTCCTTTGGAGAAAAGCAACGAGAAACCTAGACAGTGTATTAAAAAACAGAGACACCATTTTGCTGACAAAGGTCCATATAGTCAAGACTGTGTTTTTTTCCAGTAATCATGTGCACATGTGAGAGCTGGACTATAAAGAAGGCTGAGCACTGAAGAATTCATACTTTTGAATTGTTGTACTGGAGAAAAGTCTTGAGACTCTCTTGGACTGCATGGAGATCAAACCAGTCAATCCAAAGAAATGAACCCTGAATATTCATTGGTAGGGCTGATGCTGAAGTTGAAGCTCCAATACTTTGGACACCTTATACAAAGAGCCCACTCACTGGAAAATACACTGATGCTGGGAAAGATTGAAGACAATAGGAGACAGGGGTTGCAGAAGATGAGATGGTTAGATAGCATCATCAACTCAATGGACATGAATCTGAGCAAACTCTAGGAGATGGTGAAGGACATGGAAGCCTGGTATGTTACAGTTCATGGGGTCACAAAGGGTTGGGCATCACTTAGCAACTGAACAACAACAACAGTGGAACTCTCACTGCCATCTCGTCAAGCAGTCTGGTCACAGTCTTTCCTCCTGGCAGATGAAGAACTTATGGGTAAGATCAAGTGGAGACATTTGCTCCAAGTCACCACTAGGTGCTGGTCATGAGTTGACCGGGTGTGGGTGACAGTTCCTGTATCCACAGTTTCACTCAGGGTCACCACAAGGTCTCAGGGTAGGAGAAGGGTTCCTGTGCGAGTCTTGCAGTGGGTGGTCTGGAGATGACCAGACCCAGGGCCTGGGATGGAGACTGGTAGAAAGTAGACATGTCGAATGTGAGATGCTACTCAGACTTTAAGGACAAGGAATATGTCTACATCATTACTCTTAACTGCTGGGTAATAGTCCATTTTTTGAATTAAGCGTTCTTTATTCTCCCAGTCCCTTCACTGAGGAATGTTCCTGATTTTTGTTTCCTCAAAATGTTGGCTGAAAAGCAAATTGTGTTAATATATATAATTCAGTTAACGGAAACCTTTACAACTTGTTATTTTATGAATATGTACAGATTCAGTGATGTGAGGAGATTGTTTCAAGTATTAAAATGATCTGTGTGTGCTCAGTTGCCTGGTCATGTCTGACTCTTGGTGACCCCATGGACTGTAGCCCACCAGGCTCCTCTTCCATGGAATTCTCCAGCAAGAATACTGGAGTGTGTTGCCATTTCCTCCTCCAGGGGATCTTCCTGACTCAGGGATTGAACCCACGACTCACGTCTCCTGCTTTGGCAGGCAGGTTCTTTTCCACTAGTCCCATCTGGGCCCTAAAATGACCTACTGATTATAAAATGCTTATAATAGTGTTTGACACATAGAGTTTGTTTTATTGCCCTGATTTCATACCCAACTGTTGAAATACAAAGAGTATTTCTCTTTCCTCTTTATTTTTTACCCTAAAATACTATTGTCACTGAAAACCTACACATTTTACCCATTTACTTTTCTTTATTCCTCTTCTTATCCTGGAAGGAATTCTATAAAAAATCAAATTTTTGTCATTTGTTTACAACTATATTTCTAGAACTTACAATAATGTCAGATACAGATTAAGCAATCAGTATTTAGTTTTAATAAGAGTAGTGATAGAAAATATCACTATAGACAATTGGCAAGGGTAGCAAAGAGCTTTCATTTTGTATATAATAATATCATGAAGGATGACTGTGTGGCCTCCCTTGTCCTACAGGCTTTCTGTCATCCGTGTACTTGGACAAGCCTGGTCATGAGGTAGCCCATGTGTGTAGACTGGACCAGGGCACCAAGGTTAAAGCATGGCCTTGGAGAGGGGTCAATAATGAGTGAGTCAGGAGCTAAAGTGGTCCATTCTGACTCATATGAAAGAAGCAGTGTAAGAATTATCTGTGATTTGTAAAGCACAGGGCTTATTTTTGTTATTCAGTTGTTCAGTCGCTAGCTTGTGTCTCTTTGCAACACTATGGACTGACTGCAGTACGCCAGGCTTCCCTGTCCTCCACCATCTCCCTGAGCTTGCTCAAACTCATGTCCATTGATCGGCGGTGCCATCCAACTATCTCATCCCCGCTCTTCCTCTTGCCATCAAGTTTGATGGAATCATGCACCTGCGCACACATGAACATGCTCGTATTGACACAGATGCGGACTTCTAAACACAAAATGTTCTGGTTTTTTTATAATATATTTGTCAGGTTCTCCAGAGAACTAGAACCAAACGGGGGTACATAATAGATAGGTAGTTAGATCATGAATAGATTGATAGATGGATGATGGTTAGATAGATGATTATAGGAATTGGCTCACATGACTCTGAAGCCTGAGAAGTCCCAAGCTCTGCCATTTTCAAGCTGGAAAATCAGGAAAACCAGGGTATCCAGAGGCCTGGAACAAGGAGTGCTGGTATCTGAGGGCAGGAGAAGATGGACGGAAATAAGACACTATATCTCAAGTAGAGACAGCCCTCCCTTCACACTTTCGGAGGGTGAGGCCCCATATAGACTGGCTGATGCCCTCCATATCCACACTGGAGATAAAATCTTTGCTTCTTCTATCTATTCAGATGCTGACCTCTCTCAAAAACACTCTGACAGATACATCCAGAAATAGCATTTAACCAACTTTCTGGGCATCCCTCAGCCTGGTCAAGTGGACACACGAAATTAACCATCACATGTAAGTGTGAACTAGATGGATTCTGGAATCAAATTCCAAGATGACCAGGTCACTAACCATTGTAATCAGGCAAAAAAGGAAAAAAAAAAAAGGAAGAAGAAGAAGAAACTACAGCAACTTTGAAATTCTTCAGTTAACATGTTCCGCACTTGGGGGAACTCAGACCTGGGAATGTGTGGAGGGATGCTCTTTGTTGACAAGAGTTTTGCAGGTGGCTGTATCCACATGGGCTTCCCAAGTGGCTCAGTGGGTAAAGAACCCCCCTACAATGCACAAGATGCAGGAGGCGTTGGTTTGATCCCTGGGTCAGGGAGATCCCCTGGAGAAGGAAATGGCAACCCTCTCCAGTGTTCTCACCTCGAGAATCCCATGGACAATGGAGCCTGGTGGGCTATAGTCCATGGGCTTGCAAAGAGTTGGACATGATGAAAGCAACTGAGCATGCGTGCATGCACACGCATGGATCCACAGGGCCACTGTTGCTGGCTTATTTCCTCTCTTTCTCTGCATTCATACCCATACCAGCTATTCTGAGAAGCAAGCACATAACTTCCCTCCTCCTCCCCATATTACACACCACCGGGGAGCGACTGTTGTTCTTGGAAGGAGAACAGAGGTTATTCTGCAGGGCTCAGCAAAGAACTGGAAGAGTTATATCTCTAACTGGAAATATAAAATTGCCCACTATTGTATTACTGTTATTGTAGCAGCAGCTGCTTTAGCCATATTTTCATCATGGTACCAGGGGCAATGCATTATTGTAAATATTGCCTCATCTCCCCAGTCTAGTGCCCTGGGAGAGCTGATTACAGAATGAGCACCTGCCAAGGTACCTGAGTTACTATAGAAAACACATTTACATTGAACAGCATGGCCTGCGTTTGCTGTCAGAGTCAAACTTCTTATGTTATGTTGTCCAAGGGCCTTTATCAGTGGGTTGAGTATCAGTGATACAGGGAATAGGCTGTAATGTGGCAGACTCAATATGTGAACACCCAGGGGAGATGGTAGGAGACAAGATACCCAGTTATGAGCGGAACATGAAGTCAGAGGCAGCAGTTCTTACCGTGAAATGCAGCCTTCCAATTACACACATCAATTAAATGGTTTAAGTAGTATATCACTAGAGTACTAATCTTAAATAATTAAGGGCCTTAATTATTATACTGGGGTGCTGCAGTGCACAGGGTTGTGAAGATTTGGACATGACTGAACAATAATAATGTATTTCTGAGTTTATTCACTATCCCAAAGTGAAAACAACACCCAGTTGTGGATATAACTGGTGATAGAAGCAAGGTTGGATGCTGTAAAGAGCAATATTGCATAAGAACCTGGAATGTTTGGTGCATGAATCAAGGCAAATTGGAAGTTATCAAACAGGAGATGGCAAGAGTGAATATTGACATTTTAGGAATCAGTGAACTAAAATGGATGGAAATGGGTAAACTTAACTCAGATGACCATTATATCTACTACTGTGGGCAAGAATCCCTTAGAAGAAATGGAGTAGCCATCACAGGCAACAAAAGTCCAAAATGCAGTACTTGGAGGCAATCTCAAAAATGACAGAATGATCTCTGTTCGTTTCCAAGGCAAACAATTCAATACCATGGTAATCCAAGTCTATGCCCTGAGCAGTAATGGTGAAGACGCTGAAGCTGAATAGTTCTATGAAGACCTACAAGACCTTTTAGAATGAACACCCCCAAATAGATGTCCTTTTCATTATAAGGGACTGGAATGCGAAAGTAGGAAGTCAAAAAACACCTGGAGTAACAGGCAGATTTGGCCTTGGAGTACAGAATGAAGCAGGGCAAAAGCGAATAGAGTTTTGCCAAGAGAACATACTGGTCATAGCAAACACCCTCTTCCAACAACACAAGAGAAGACTCTACACATGGACATCACCAGATGGCCAACACCAAAATCAGATTAATTATATTCTTTGCAGCCAAAGATGGAGAAGCTCTATACAGGCAGCAAAAACAAGACAGGGAGCTGACTATGGCTCAGATCATGAACTCCTTATTGCCAAATTCAGACTTAAATTGAAGAAAGTGGGGAAATGGCCACTAGGCCATTCAGGTATGACCTAAATCAAATCCCTTATGATTATACAGTGGAAGTGAGAAATAGATTTAAGGGACAAGATCTGATAGAGTGCCTGGTGAAGTATGGGTGGAGGTTTGTGACATTGTACAGGAGGCAGGGATCAAGACCATCCCAAGAAAAAGAAATGAATAAAAGCAAAATGGCTGTCTGGGGAGGCCTTACAAATAGCTGTGAAAAGAAGAGAAGCAAAAAGCAAAGGAAAAAAGGAAAGATATACCCATTTGAATGCAGAATTCCAAAGAATAGCAAGGAGAGATAAGAAAGCCTTCCTCAGTGATCAGTGAATAGAATAGAGGAAAACAATAAAATGGGAAAAACTAGAGATCTCTTCAAGAAAATTAGAGATACCAAAGGAACATTTCATGCAAAGATGGGCTCAATAAAGGACAGAAGTGGTATGAACCTAACAGAAACAGAAAATATTAAGAAGAAGTGGCAAGAACACACAGAAGAACTGTACAAAAAAGATCTTCATGACCCAGATATTCACGATGGTATGATCACTCACCTAGAGCCAGACATCCTGGAATACCAAGCCAAGTCAAGAAGCATCACTACAACCAAAGCTAATGGAGGTGATGAAATTCCAGTTGAGCTATTTCAAATCCTAAAAGATGATGCTGTGAAAGTGCTGCACTCAATATGCCAGCAAATTTGGAAAACTTACCAGTGACCACAGAACTGGAAAAGGTCAGTTTTCATTCCAATCCTTAAGAAAGCCAATGCTAAACAATGCTCAAACTACTGCACAATTGCACTCATCTCACATGCTAGCAAAGTAATGCTCAAAATACTCCAAACCAGTCTTCAGCAATATGTGAACCGTGAACTTCCAGATATTCAAGCTGGCTTTAGAAAAGGCAGAGGAACCACAGATCAAATTGCCAACACCTGCTGGATCATCAAAAAAGCAGGAGAGTTTCAGAAAAACTTATATTTCTGCTTTATAGACTATGCCAAAGCCTTTGACTGTGTGGATCACAATAAACTGTGGAAAATTCTGAAAGAGATGGAACTACCAGACCACCTGACCTGCCTCTTGAGAAACCTATATGCAGGTCAGGAAGCAACAGTTAGAACTGGACATGGAACAACAGACTGATTCCAAATAGGAAAAGGAGTACGTCAAGGCTGTATATTGTCACTCTGCTTTTTTATTTATTTACTTTTTGGATGCATTTAAATTTTATTTTATTTTATTTTTTAATATAAATTTATTTATTTTAATTGGAGGTTAACTACTTTAAAATATTGTATTGGTTTTGCCATACATCAACATGAATCCACCACAGGTATACACCTGTTCCCCATCCTGAACCCTCCTCCCTCCTCCCTCCCCATATCATCCATCTGGATCGTCCCAGTGCCCCAGCCCCAAGCATCCAGTATCATGCATCAAACCTGAACTGGCGATTCATTTCATATATGATATTATACATGTTTCAATGCCATTCTCCCAAATCATCCCACCCTTTCCCTCTCCCACAGAGTCCAAAAGCCTGTTCTATACATCTGTGTCTCTTTTGCTGTCTCACATACAGGGTTATCATTACCATCTTTCTAAATTCCATATATATGTGTTAGTATACTGTATTGGTGTTTTTCTTTCTGGCTTACTTCACTCTGTATAATAGGCTCCAGTTTCATCCATCTCATTAGAACTGATTCAAATGAATTCTTTTTAATGGCTGAGTAATACCCATCAATTCATGGCAAATAGAAGGGGAAACAGTGGCTGACTTTTTTGGGGGGGGTTCCAAAATCACTGCAGATGGTGACTGCAGCCATGAAATTAAAAGACACTTACTCCTTGGAAGGAAAGTTATGACAACCTAGACAGTATATTAAAAAGCAGAGACATTACTCTGCCAACAAAGGTCCATCTAGTCAGTTCAGTTCAGTTCAGTCGCTCAGTCTTGTCTGACTCTTTGCGACCCCATGAATCACAGCACGCCAGGTCTTCCTGTCCATCACCATCTCCTGGAGTTCACTGAGACTCACGTCCATCGAGTCCATGATGCCATACAGCCATCTCATCCTGGGTCGTCCCCTTCTCCTCCTGCCCCCAATCCCTCCCAGCCTCAGAGTTTTTTCCAATGAGTCAACTCCGCATGAGGTGTCCAGAGTACTGGAGTTTCAGCTTTAGCATCATTCCTTCCAAGGAAATCCCAGGGTTAATCTCCTTCAGAATCGACTGGTTGGATCTCCTTGCAGTCCAAGGGACCCTCAAGAGTCTTCTCCAACACCATAGTTCAAACGCATCAATTCTTCGGCACTCAGCCTTCTTCACAGTCCAACTCTCACATCCATACATGACCACAGGAAAAACCATAGCCTTGACTAGACGGACCTTAGTCGGCAAAGTAATATCTCTGCTTTTGAATATGCTGTCTAGGTTGGTCATAACTTTTCTTCCAAAGAGTAAGCATCTTTTAATTTCATGGCTGCAATCACCATCTGCGGTGATTTTGGAGCCCAAAAAAATAAAGTCTGACATCTAGTCAAGGCTATGGTTTTCCAGTGGTCATGTATGGATGGATGTGAAAGTTGGACTTTAAATAAAGCTGAGCACCAAAGAATTGATGCTTTTGAACTGTGGTATTGGGGAAGACTCTTGAGAGTTCCTTGGACTGCAAGGATATCCAACCAATCTTTCCTAAAGAAGATCAGTCCTGAATATACATTGGAAGGACTGATGTTGAAGCTGAAACGGCAATACTTTGGGCACCTGATGTGAAGAACCGAATCATTTGAAAAGACCCGGATACTGGGAAAGGTTGAAGGCAGGAGGAAAAGGAAATAACAGAGGATGAGACAGTTGGACGGCATCACCCTCTCAATGGACATGAGTTTGGGTAAACTCCGGAAGTTGATGTTGGACAGGGAGACCTGGCATGCTGGTCCATGGGGTCACAAAGAGTAGGAGAAGACTGAGCAGCTGAACTGATGCATGTGTATGTGCATATAAACAGAGGCACACTCATGCATAGAGACACAGGCTCACACAGTTAATCAGAAATAGATTTTAAAACATTTCCCACCAGCTGAACCAGATCATGAGTAAAAACAAAAATTCTACTATCCATTATGTATTTCTGTTTACAGTAAAATTTCATATAAATAAATTTGGATCACTTTATTGACCAACATCTGAGATGAGGCAGGATGAGAATGAATAGAAGGTATCTCTTATAATCCCTGGGACTCAGAATTTCAACCATAATGAAAGCGTTTGTCTTTTCAATTTTTATTCCTAAAGACTCCAGTCATCTGAGAAGCTTTTGTATCTTTTTGTTTCTGTATTTAAAAAAAAAAATAATTGAGAACTTAACTTTGCTCAAAGAAGCAAACAAACCGAAAAGAGAAGCATCTCTGAAACAAAATCTTCATGGTGAGTTGCCCAAGCATAAAATCCAAGTCCTTTATTGAATGATCCAAGAAGATACATGGATATTCAGTAAATGTTTTCTACTTCTCACTGTGGGTTTATGAGTCTCTTTGTTTTCTTGGTTAAATGGATATCCTGAGAAATGACTTGATCCAGTAGAACTTGTTGGCTTTTAATTTCACCAAAAACAGCTGAAAAAGGCTTACTGATGGTGAGAACAGATTCTGCAAAGGTAAAATGACTAACTCAAGTTATTTCTGATGTAAACTTTTAGGCGTTCTTCAGAGTGCCGACTCCTCTCTAGTTTTTGCCCTGTGGGGTGGCGCTGGATAGAACTGCTGAATTGATAGCTAGTCGTCTCCTGAATGCTTCTGTTCCCAAGGCAACCACCCAGTGGCCCCTACTCAGAGTTTGCCTGAGCTCCTGCAGGGGATTCGCCCCTCCCTGGCCCTCTTTCCCTGGTCATATTCATTTCTCTTAAGTTCTTCTGGTTCCACAATGGGAACTCATACAACAACCTCAAGAAAACAGAGGGTTCTACAGGAACTGGTACCATTTATCCAAAATTAATTGAGAGAGGGACATTCTGCCCCTTCTATAATATGGCTACAGTTCTTCAACCATCCACCAAGCTCACTAGAATTAAGGGTATGCAGTCAGCCACCTGGTTTCAAAGCTCAGCTCTTCGAGAGTGGAGCTGAATACCTCTGGACAAATCATCTAGGCACTCTAAGCCTTAGTTTTTTCGTTTTCAAAAATACACAGGTAACAATGGACACCTACTCATAGGTTGGGAGAAATAAATGAAATCTTGCATGTCCAAAATAAAAGCACTCCTTATATTTTATTGCTGTTATTGTTATTATTAGGGATCACTTATTCAATCTCTACCCAGTATATGTAAATTCTGTGCCTTATAACTGCTGCTTATTCGTAATTTCTGCTTCCCTAATTTTTGCTAGCCTAGTGATACTAAGGCTAACTTCTAATTCCATTCAATATATCTTTAAGCTTTAGGTTTTCTCCTAAAATTCATATTTTTAATAACCTATATTAAATTCTGAAGTGCAATCAGATCTAGACAGCTCTATTAACTGTATTGCACAAGTGCTTTTTCCTGATTTATTCACTGTTGTAGGTTTTGGTTGGTAGGCATTATTATTACTGTATCTGCTAAAGAATCTTGAACATTGACCAAGACCTCAACATTCCTCTCTATGCAGGACTGTATTTCCACTGAAATGGATTTTCCATTATCAGCTTCCTTCAAAGGCAGGCATTCAGCAGAAATCTTTATGTGGAGATAAATCCTTAGATACCGATTGCAGACTGGTGGTGCCAGGGGCTAGGGAGGGCAGAGGGCAGATGGAGGAACTCCTCCATGGGCATAAGGAGTTTTACTTGGAAATGATGGAAATGTTTTGAAACTAGACAGATATGGTGATTGAAGAACATTGTGAACACACTAAATGCGGTTGATTTTTTCACTTCTGAGTGGTCACTTTATGTTATGTGAATTTCAACTCAGTGCTTAAAAAAACTATACAAAAAAATTCTATATTTTTACAAAAATCTTTTGTAAAAAAAGGACTAGAAAGATCCTTCCATATATTCTCACCCAAAGAAAAACTATTCTTCTTCTAAATGACATAACAGCATGGTCATGTAGATAGAACTAGTAGATAGCATGATAAATACAGCTACTTGTTGGGGGAGGAAAGTCCCTTCCACCCTCTTATATTCTGTGATGGAGCCTGTTAATTACAATCACAGGAGACAGATTAATTGGAGAAAAGCACACAGATTTTACTTCATAGTTTTACCTGCCCATTGGCGCCTCAATGGGAAAAATGAAGACCAAAAGAAGTGGTTATAACCAAGAACTTATATACCTTAAAAAAAAATGTGTAAAGAAGTGACAAGACAAAGGAAAGGGGATTTAATAAATTTGTAATTAAAAATAAAGAATTCCTTACATTTATTGCTAACAATAAAAGGAAAAGGGATTTAAGACCTTAAATGATAGCAAAGTGATGAAAACGTACAGGGGAGACTAGAGGGAGGTGAGCAGCATTTCAGTGGGTTTGTCTGCCCAGCCCCATTCCAACCCTGACCCCCATCTCTGGTGACGAGACTGTTCTCTCCTCCTGGTGCTGGGTGAGTGCCTTTCTCAGGGGAAACTTCATGACCTGCTTTCGGGTGGGAAGGGGGAAGGCAGGGGCCCCTCCTGCAGCTGCTGTTTCTCAAGTGTCTTCCCCACAAAATAACCAACATGCCAAAGCAGTGTGTTTGGGGTGGCATCTGCTGAACCGGTTCATACACGAGACACTGTGGCAGTCAAGCTGGAGCTCACCTCCCCCAGACCAGGAGCCAGGGTATCCTTCCACATGCGTGTAGAAGCCCTTGCCGGTTGCCCACAGGCACCCTCAGCCCGCCTCTGAATTTGCTGCAACTGGGCCAGCAGTCCCATCCTCACCCCCCTCTACTCTCTGCGTCTCTGCCTAAGGACTCTTTGCTGTGGGAGCCCCTTCAGCAAAGAGCAGCCTGGAAGTGCAGGAGCATAAAGACCCCTCAACCAAGGTGAGGTAGGAGTTGGCGGGTAAACCTGTCCACTTCTATCCCCCAAATGTTGGTTCTACATGGTTCCCTGGAAAGAACCCTGGGTGGATTGAGTCCCAGGTGCCCAAATCAGCACCGCAGTCATCAGTGAATATGTTTTCCCTTTCTCCTTTCACTTCCCTATTCCCAGGACCGCTCTCAGATAAATTTCATGCATCCACGTCTTTGTTTCAGCATTGGCTAGCCTTTCATCAGAGAAGGCAATGGCACCCCACTCCAGTACTCTTGCCTGGAAAATCCCATGGACAGAGGAGCCTGGTAGGCTGCAGTCCATGGGGTCACTAAGAGTCGGACACGACTGAGCGACTTGCCTTTCACTTTTCACTTTCATGCATGGGAGAAGGAAATGGCAACCCCTTCCAGTGTTCTTGCCTGGAGAATCCCAGGGACGGGGGAGCCTGGTGGGCTGCCGTCTATGGGGTCGCACAGAGTCGGACATGACTGAAGTGACTTAGCAGCAGCAGCCTTTGATCAGACAAAAACTAAGGCAATGCATTATCTCATAGAGTCTTGCAGAAGCCTTTGGAGGTGGATGCAAATATTATACCATTTTGCCTTCAAATACTAACAGTAATAGAAATTTTAAGTGCTTTGCCCAAGGACCTACAATTATTAAGTGACAGAACCAAAATTTAATATTGATCTGTGTAACTCCCAAGCTCATATTCATAAGCCCGACACTGTATTTTCTATCATTGAATCAAGTTGTAATAATATCTAGCTTGGCTAGAGGAAGAGTATCAGCATGTATAGGCCCTAATGAGATAATGGACCTGGAGGACTGTCATCTATAGCTCCTGAAATCACAGAAAGAAAGGCAAACCTTTCTTCTTGTTAGAGATACAAAGCATTCCTATGAGGAATTCTCACCAGAAAATTAAACCTGAATCTTAGCAGGGCTCTATCTGGATGACGATTTACAGACATTCAAAGGACAGAGAAGAATGCAAAACATCTTCCCAGTGATATGATGAACAAAATCTACCGGCAGGAATCTCTCCAAAACACTGCTCATTGTGTGCAAGTGATAAATTGTGGGCGGGAGTGAGAGAAAAAAACTGAAAGAGAAACTATAGAACTTTAAAAGAGATTTCAGAGACACGTCAGCCAATAACAACATCAACACCTTATTTGAATCCTAAATAGATATTTAATTTTTATAATGAGATAACTAGGGGGATTTGAATCCTGACTGGATGTTTGATGATCTCAAGGGATTACTGTGAGTATATTTACATAAAATAATAGTATCCTAGACATGCCTTTTAAGAAGCATCTTAATCTTTTAGAGATGTATACTGAAATGTTTATGGACTTCTGAATTTATGGTCTGGTGTTTGTTTTAAAATAACCTGGGTATGGAGGGACATTAGGAAGGCTATAGATTTAAAAATAATAAACAATAGACACAAGTTGGTAATTATTGCAGTTGAATGGTGGGAGTATGTGCATTCTGTATGCCTTCATCTGTAGTTTTGTTTATGCTTGAAATATTCTTTTCATACTGAAAAGTTAAAGAACACAGCAACCATCGGCAAGAAACAAGACGTTGAAGCAGTAAATTATTCTACCTATTATAATAGCTAAGCAGTTTTTTTTTATCACCTCTAACATATTTTTTAAATATCTGGCATAATATAAATTGTATTGTGTTTGAGCCTGTCATAATATTGGGTTAAGAGCTTCATCACTGAGTGAGTTCCTGGCTACTCCTATCAACCTGGAACAGTGGATGGTTTTAGGTCCATAAAATGAAATAAGGACAGTGTCCTTGGTGAGGATAAATGCCAAGGTCAGTCCCTTAGAAGGAAATCTCAACTTTCTTGATGGTGGGGGTAGCAGAAGGTGCAGTTGTAGGTACTAAGAGCATAAAATATATAAAACTCACTGGTGGTTGCAAATTGTCAAGTCAAATCAATCCCTACCATTAATGTACAGCCGGAACAGACTTCAGGCGATTGAGAGAGACTGGGTCTGAGAGGCCATCGCTGGTGGAATTCTTTGCTCTGAACACCCAGAGATTTGCTCTGTCAAATGCGATAGTGCTCAGGTCCAGGGAATCTGAACCCCATGGATAACGTTGCCTCGGAGCCTGAGGAAACTCATGATGTTCCCGTAACTGTACAGAGAGAAATAATTATCAGGGGCTGTGAATGCCAGGGAGTCCAAATATTTCTCCCTCTAATCTAACCTCTTGGGGAGCTGAAAATATCAGCTGGAAACCATGTCATACCCTCTCTGGTGGAATCACTGTTTCAGGGGATGGAAGTCCCAGAAGTCATCATGGTGACCATGCGGTCTCTTAAGTAGACACAGTTTCAAACAGAAAAGTGTCTGATGGACGAAGAAAGGATCCAAGCTTGAGGATAAAAGTGATAGAAGGGATTCAGGGCCTTGGGCACAAACCCTTGAATCCCCTGAGTCCAAAGAACCTCCCACTGAGCTTTGATGACAGGACCCTGGGAGAGGGATTTAGGAAAGTGCTCCCCTCTGCCTCACCTATCCTTCCGCACCAAGGTTCACTAGTGAGCTTAAACCCATCGGCGTGTTGCTTTATAAAGCTGCTGTGCGCTCGCTCTCCCTCTCTCTGTCTCTCTCTCCATCTCTCCTCTCTCTCTCCATCTCTCCTCTCTCTCTCCATCTCTCCTCTCTCTCTCCATCTCTCCTCTCTCTCTCTCTCCATCTCTCTCTCTCTCTTTCTCTGTCTCTCCATGCTTATTCTATAAAACGCTTTGTTGAGGATACCCCATTGCTCCTCTTTGTAAGTGTATGATGGCCATTTATCCTATCTGCAAATGTTATTTCTGTTTCAAGACGCAGATAACTGAACCTAAGGACTTATTAAGGATCACTGATCTTAGGGCCAGCAAGTAGTGGCAGAATGAGCTTAGAAGGGTCCTGCTCTGAAGTCCACCAGGAAGTATTGCCTACTTCCATGTCACATGGATGCCGGTGGGTTAAAACATTCCCCCAGCGAACACTGCATCATATGGCACAGGGAAAAGTGAGCCTTCATAACCTGAACTGGTTTTAAGACAGCAGTTATATCTTAAATGTAATAAATCTTGTCATGAAAGAGTTTGCCAAATAACCAACAACATGATTTTCTGAATGCATCCATGTTAGCTCCCATAGTGCCTTTTTCTGGTTGACTTGCTTAGATTGCTTGCAGAATTATTAGCGCCAGATCTTGAATTAGAGGTTTTGCTAGTTGACTTTGAGATCAACCCCAAAGCACAGGCACATCATATTCTGTGACAATATATTTGCATGACATCATTCAGGGGCTTCCCAGGTTGCACTAGTGGTAAAGAACCCACCTGCCAATGAAGGAGACACAAGAGACATGCTTCAATCCCTGGGTCGGGAAGATGTCTTCAAGGAGGGCATGGCAACCCACTCCAGCATTCTTGCCTGGAGAATCCCCATGGACAAAGGAGCCTGGTGGGCTACAGTCCCATGGGTGTCAAAAAGAGTCAGACACAACAGAGTGACTTAGCACGCACACACATGACATCACACATGGTCATTATATTGTAAAGTAAAATAAAGGGAAAAAATTTAAAAAATAAGAAAAAAATAAAATAAAACTTGGTTTACTAAGTCAGAGTTTTCACATGGTTGGTGTCAATATCTAAAAATCTGTACTGTATCTTTAAAATATCAACTGTGTTAATATCACTACCCGTGTATGCAGAAAAAAATCTTGAATTATTAGGAGATTTCAAAATTACAGAGACAGATGGGAGTTTTCCATAGTACTGATATTTACTTAAAAACTCAAATGTCATCATCAGAAAAAATATCATCCAATTACTTTTCCAGAAACAGCTAACTGTTTATTTTTAGGTAAGAAACAGCAAATACCCCAGTGTGAAAACCTGAATATCTCAAGATGATAAGCAGAGTTCTAAAATGACCGTGGTGACCCTTGACCTTGTCTGGTGCTCTGACTTTGAGTGATATGTGATGTCTCTCCTGATATTTGGCTATATTACAGGGCAACTGACTTTAAGAAAAAGACGTTGTCTTGGGAATTCCCTCCTAGTCCAGTGGCCAAGACTCCAGGCTCCCGGTGCAGGGGACCAGTGTGCGACCCCTGTTCAGGGAACTAGAACCCATACGCCGCAGTTAGGACCTGGCACAGCCAAATAAATAAATAACTACTGAGAAAGAAAGAAAGAAAAGAAAAATACAGTCTTCAGTGGCCTGGACCTAATAAAATGAGGCCTGCCAAGGAGCTCTTCCGGAAGATTTTGTGTGTGAGAGATCCAGCATGAATCCCTGCATTTCACTGATGATGCTGCATGGGGTCACAGGGCAAGGAAAGGGGGCTGGCCTCCAGGAACTGAGAGTAATCCCAGGTCATCAGCCTGCAAGGAGGTGGGACCCCCAGTCCAAAACCCAACAACCTGACTGAACCTGGGGGAAGATTATTTCAGGGCCCCCAGGGAAAGGGTCAACTTGGCCAAATCCTTGTGTGTTAGAGCCAGGCCCAGGCACCCAGGTGGGCTGTACTGGATATCTGACCTACACAATTGTGAGACAATACATTCGTGCTGTTTTACATCCTGTTGGTGGCACAGTGGTCCCTATACCTGTGGGGGGTAGATTCCAAGACCCCTTACGATACCGAAATCTTTGGATGATCAAGTCCCTTGTATAAAATGGCTTGTAATATCTGCATATAAACTATGCATGTCTTCCTGTATACTTAAATTCATCTCTAGATTTCTTATAATACTTAATCCAAGGTAAATGCTATGAAAATAGTTTCCAGCACATCACAAGTTCAAAATTTTGCTTTTTGGAACTTTCTGGAAATTCAGAAAATACATATTTCAAATCTGTGATTGCTTGAATTGAAGGATGTGGAGACTGCAGATACGGAGAGCCAACTAAGTACACTCAACGTGACTTGTTAGTTTTTCTTTTACGTAAAAGCAGTGCCCTGAGAAAAAGCAGCTAGTTCATCTCTGAAGTCACAACATTGCATAAGCATTTCTCCTCAAGATGAACACCATTCTTTTTCGTGCAGCAGAAAGGCTATAAAAGGACGTCCCATTTCATAAGAACATTAAAAAGTCATGCACTAAAGGCTGAGACCTCATAAAATTAGTTGTTTTCATTGCTGCATCCTTGGCATTCTTCACTAAAGCACCACGAGGAACAGGATGACTCTGGTGTCCTTGGTGCCCTGCCTTGATCCAGGCTGAGGCTCCAGCAGGCTCTGGCCCCTGCCACTACCTTTTTTTTTTTTTTTTAATTGGACTATAGTTGCTTTGCTGTTGTTATTCAGTTGCTAAGTCATCTCTGACTGCGATCCCATGGGCTGCAGCACGCTAAGCTTCCCTGTCCTTCATCATATCCCAGAGCTTGCTCAAACTCATGTCCATTGAGTTGCTGACTCCATCCAATCATCTCCTCCTCTGTCACCCCCTTCTCCTCCTGCCCTCAATCTTTCCCAACATCAGGGTCTTTTCAAATGAGTCAGCTCTTTGCATCAGGTGACAAAGTATTGGAGCTTCAGCTTCAGCATCAGCCCTTTCTCATGAATATTCAGGATTGGTTTCCTTTAGGATTGACTGGTTTGATCTCCTTGAACTCCAAGGGACTCTCAAGAGTCTTCTTCAGTGCCACAATTTTAAAACATCAATTTTTTGGTGCCGAACCTTCTTAGAGTCCAATTCTTACCTCCATACATGGCTACTGGAAAAAACATATATGGACCTTTGTCAGCAAAGTGATATCTCTGCTTTATAGCTGTTTTATGTTATTTTCTGCTGTACAGCAAAGTGACTCAGCTATATGTATACACAAATCCACTCTTTTTTGGATTGTCTTCCCTTTTAGGTCAATACAAAGCACTGAGTTGAGCTCCCTGTGCTATACAGCATGTTCTCAGTTATCTGTTTTATACATAGTGTGTATATGTGTCAATCCCAATGTCCCAGTTCATCCCACCCACCCTTCCCCCCACAACCTTGGTGTCTATACGTATGTTCTCTGCGTTTGAGTCTCTATTTCTGCCCCACAAATAGGTTCATCTGTATCATATTTCTAGATTCCACATATATGCATTATTACACAGTATTTGTTTTTCTCTTTTTGACTTACTTCACTCTGAATGACAGTCTCCAGGTCCATCTATGAAACAAGCCAAGAATATATTGATATGAGTGTGAAAGCAGTTCCGACCTAATAGGGCCCCCAGAAGGTCTTGGAGCCTTGGCATATGCAATAATCTTTGAGAACTGCTAGGAAAACTAATCTCATTTGTTTCCAGCCTTGCAGTTGCATCTGTAAGCTGAGAATTCCCCAGTGCAAATCTCTAACCCCAGTCTTCCCCCTGTTCAGGCACATGTAGCCAAATTCTTAGCTCCATGTCTAATAATGGACATACTGAACTCAGCACACACACAACCACATCTTACTTCCTACATAGTCTAATTCTTTCCAGACCACCATATCACAGAGTGTGCAGGATGGTCTAATTAGAACACCTGACCGAAAGGACTTCAGTTCATAGTTGAGAATCCAGAAAAAGCAGTTTTGGAGCACTTCACAGCACGTGCATTTCATGCCTGCACAGAAAAGTTCTACTGGCGGGAAATTCCCCATTATGTTCTTTGCTAAGGTGGAATTAATAAAGTGTTAATAGGGATATATTGGTAATATCAAGAACAGGGAAGGTTTACAAATCGAACTTCAGAGAGAACAGCAGATTCTTTTCATGAACGAATGGTCAGATCTCTTTTAGGCCGAGGCAAACACTGTCTTATGTTTAGTCAGGATCGGAAGCTTAATCTATGTGCTGATTCCTTAGCTCTGAGGCTTTAAACTATTAAAGTCACTCTCAAGTTCATCTGAACTTAAATATTTTCTATCAGAAACTGTCAGCCGCTTAATGGCCCCTCAGTCTCTGCTGAGGGGTCAGTCCTTCCTCCAGCATCTCTTAAAAAATACAGTATTGTGAAGTAATTAACCTCCAATTAAAATAAGTAAATTTATATTTTAAAAAAAGAATATAAAAAATGCACTGTAATTAATTTCTCAAAGTGGCTTCTGATAATTCATTCAGAGAAAAATTTTATTATTCCCATGTAAAGAGTTTACATTTTTGTCCCTTTTGTTCAGCACATTAAGTTTGATTTAATATACCAGTTAATGAAATTAATGAGGCTTTCCGAAACCATTGGGGGAAAACAGCAAAATACTACTACTTACAAAGTCATAATAATTGAAGTAAAAGTGGGGAAGAAGCAAATACTTTTCAATCAAAAATACTGTTCGAATTCAGAAACAAACAAAAGAATTCAAAAGTCTGTTTCTTTCTCGTTCCACACATTGGAATACCACAAGCTGCCTCATTACCAGCAACTGATGGGAAAATGATGAATTCAGCCCCTTGTGGGCCAGTTAACTTTTTGGTGCTCACGGTGTAAACCTGGTGCATCATCCAGCAGGCCTGATTATAAAAAGCTGAGCTAGCGAGGTTGCGGAATGAGCTCCCATCGGCCCTCACTACTGAAAATCTGCAGTCCTAGACTCATAGATGCACGCATCACAGTGCACACACGTGTCCCCCGTCAGGGCGGAGCTGCTGCTAACAGCAGGAACAGTGACTGGACTCATGAGTGTCACCACTGAAACAGCGTCTTTGAGAACTGCACAAAGGCTACAGAAAGAAATCGATGTGTGTGTGTGTGTGTGTGTGTGCGCGCGCGCGCGGGCAGCTGGTCCTGCGGTTGTTCAAAAGCGCACTGTCAGAGCCTCATGCCTTGTAGGGCTGCTGTGAACAGGGTCAGCATCTGAAGGCTTTACAACTCTGCCCTCTGAAATCAGTTTCCCGGGGCTTGGTTCACATGCCTGCCACTAGACAGCATTTGAGCTTCCCCAGGGGTCACAGATGAGAAACATGCTTCTATTCTTTGCATGAAAGAATAAAGACTGGGGCAACGGTTATGAAGAGTTATCGCCCACTGTGAAGTGCCACCCCTGCTGGAGAGTGTCAGGCGGTGAATACAATACACCTGTGAGGGGCATTGAATGGCTTACTTCTGCATAAAAGCGATGACGGCCGAGGAATGTATTGTCAACAGTTCATCTCCTCAGCCACCAGGACACATGTACTATCCTGGACTTATATTGCTTATGCAAACATTTTACATCAAGTTAACCATAATGAGGGCTTCCCTGGAGACTCAGCAGTAAAGTACTTGCCTGCAATGCAGGAGACATGGGTTCAATACCTGGGTCAGGAAGATCCACTGGAGAAGGAAATGACAACCCACTCCAGTATTCTTGCCTGCAGAATCCCAGTGGACAGAGGACAGAGGTCGGCGACAGTCCCTGGGGTCACAAAGAATTGGAAATGACTGAGCAACTATGCACACACAAGCAGCTCCTGTACAAGGTATCCTTCCAGCTCTGTGCACACCTTTGATGGACAGACGTCGCACATCGGGGCTTTTGCTTGTTATCTCACTCACTCTTCCCAGCTGCTCTGGGACATTGTCTTTATCAAACAGACCTGGGACCCGAGGTTTGGGGACATGATTAACCTGTCAGAGTGACATCTCCAATGAGCCACAGGACGATGATTGCATCTCACATTGAAGCCCCAAAGCCAAGTTGTGCATGTGTGAGCCTTTTCCTACTGAAAGATGCAAGACATGGGTAAATGTTCAACTGGAACTTCGTCAAAAGGAGAAGGGGGCAGCGGATGATGAGATGTTTGGATGGCGTCACTGACTGAATGGACATGAGTTCAAGCAAACTCCAGGAGATGGTGAAGGACAGGGAGGCCTGGGGTGCTGCACTCTATGGGGTCACAATGAGTGGGACATGACTGAAGAACTGAACAACAACTGCCCCCAGTGTATGTCCTAAACTGTTTGAGCTACTATAGCAAATTCTGTCAACTGGGTGGCTGAGAAACAAGAGACATTTGCTTTTCTTATGGTTCTGGAAGCTAGAAGTCCAAGGTCAAGGCCCAGCGGATCTGGAATATGATGAGGGCCTCCAGAGTCATAGATAGCATTTCTCTTACTGTGTCCTCACCTGGCAGAGATGGATGGAGCTCTCTGGGGTCCCTTTTATCAGGGCACCAATCCCACTCATGAAGGCTCCACTCTCATGACCTCGTCAACTCCCCAAAGGCCCCACCCACTAACACCAGAGGGGGCCAGGTTTCAACTTGGACGGACACACCCATTCGGACTGGAGTGAAACGGGAGGGACTGAAAGGCAATGTGAGGTGGTAGAAAGTACATACATTGGTTTCCATCCTGGTTCCTGGCACAGAGCTTCTAAAACCCTTACACAGTCCTATAAGATGAGCACTTGGAGACTCTTTTGTTCCATGGAGGTGACTCTGGCTGGGGTGGGGACCTGGAAAGGCGCTGATCAGCAGGAAGACCAAGTCATTGAAAAAGCTTGGCATCTTCAGTCCCATTCCATGGCAAGATCCCCTGGAAGAGCGTATGGCAATCCACTCCATTATTCTTGCCTGAAGAATCACATGGACAGAGGAGCCTGGTGGGCTACAGTCTGTGGAGTCACAAAGAGTCAGACAGGACTGAAGTGACTACCACTCCACACGTCCACAGATGGGAGGAGGGCTAGAAATCGAGTTACAGGTCCATCGTGCCAGGCTGTGCGTGCATGCTAAGTCTCTTCAGTCGTGTCTGACTCTCTGCAACCCCATGGACTGTAGCCCACCAGGCTCCTCCCTCCATGGGATTCTCCAGGCAAGAGTACTGGAGTGGGTTGCCATGTCCTTCTCCAACCTGAATAAAACTGTATTAAAACCTCAGTGTTACGGGGTTCAGTGAGCTCCCAGGTGGGCAAACACCCACACCTGGAGTGTTACCCCAAATCCATGGGTACAGCAGTCCCTCCCAGACCTCACCTTGTGTATCTGTTCATCTGTACGCATGGCCTTTAATGAGCTGGTGATTTGAGTAGGCATTTCTCTGAGTTCTGAGAACCACTCTAGCAAATTAACCAAACCCAAGGGTGGGAGCTTTAGAGGCTCTGATCTACCGTTTGTTCAGGAACACAGAGGACGACCTGAACCTGGGACTGACATGTGATACGTGTGTGGGGGAGGGGGCAGTCCTACAGGACTGAACCCTTCACCAGTGGACTCAGACAGTCTCCAGGAAGACGGTGTCAGAGCTCGCTGAAATCCTAGGACACCCAGCTGCTTTCCCTGCAATGGTTACCAGAAGTGATGAGTTTTGAGTGAGGAAGGCAAGAGCCCAGACAAAAGCTGGGACATTCCTTCACAGCCAGCGACGTGTGTTTAATGCATAGTGTTAGTCCAGTTTGAGGACCAGAGTGTGTTCTGTGTGAACGATGGACATACAGCCTTCCCTGCCAGCCCTGCCCAGAAGCTCTCTCTGCACTGTCTTGTGTATTCCCAGCACTGATCCTGCAAGTCTCCTTACATTTCAGAAGAAACAGCTGGAGTTAATTCTCTCAGCATCTGCCTTGTCACAAAGCAGAGAGGGAAGATTGGAACTCTGCTCTGAATTAAGTACTGACTTTCCTTCTTTCTCCAGGATCTGCCCAGAATAAGAATGAGAAAACAGAATATCAGGCACCTTAAAGTTCTGGCCCATTAACTTAATCCATGAGACAGAAAGCAAGGCTGTGGCTCAAGAGTTCAGGAAATTTTAGGGGTGAGACTGGCGGGGGCTCAGATTTTCAGGCTTGCTGGACAGCACCCCTCCCCCCTCCCGCTGAACCTGACCTTGTTTATGAAACAGTTCCCCAGCCTGATAGCTCAGTCAGTAAAGAATCTGCCTGCAATGCAGGAGACCCTGGTTCAATTCCTGAGTCAGGAAGATCTGCTGGAGAAGGGATAGGCTACCCACTCCAGTGTTCTTGGGCTTCCCTTTTGGCTCAGCTGGTAAAGAATCCACCTGCAATGTGGGAGACCTGGATTCGATCCCTGGGTTGGGAAGATCCCCTGAAGAAAGGAAAGGCTACCCACTCCAGTATTCTGACCTGGAGAAGTCCATGGGGTCGCAAACAGTCAGACATGACTGAACAACTTTCACTTTCACTTTCCCCAGCCTGAAGGATGGAATGCTTTCTGGTAGCTGGACTGGGATAATTGGGGAACTTTGGTAGGAAACTTTTCACACAAGAGATACAGGCAAGAAGAGTGTGTTAAGGGAAAAAGATGCACGATCTTTACTGGGAGTGTGTCAGCTATCTAAGATAATTCTACCCACAAGCCTCTGCTATGTCCTGGACCTCAACAGAAGACAGTGAAGGGGAAAAGCTGTTTCGGGGGCACCTCACCTCACCACTGTGTTCCCTTTCTCCCTTTCCCCCAAGTTTCACCTCTCGTTTCTTGGTGCCCCCCACCACCCGTTTTGGAGGAAAGTGCCTGAAATAAAAGTGTGTAGAGTAACCCAACAAGTGATTACAAAGCTAAGTAAGAAATCTTTTCTCCCAATGCGTTCCAAGTTAAATCCTGATTGTTCTCATTGACAAGGTGAAACACAGGGAAGCATATTGTTTCCCTCAAGTCCATGATCTGCTGACCATGTAGGGATGATTAAGTTAATTGCCTTCCTTCGAATAAAGAATTTTACTGTAATTGCACTTTAAGTTAGTAACGAATGCAGTAACCAAGTGTTTAGGTGTGTCCACGCCAATCCTTCAGACATATTATTTGTGTTTTAAAAGCTCCACATATAAAAGTGGCTTCTTTTAATTTGAAACTGCTGTTCAGTGACATTTGACGAAAAGGTTCTGATGCCCCACGACAAGGGGCATCAGCAACTTAATATCCTGAAGCACAACCAACATCCACCTGTGACTTTGCAAATGCCAACGATCTCTTTTTAACACCAAACTGAAAGAGGACAACTTTCCCAACCAAAGAAGGACAACTGGCTGGTTTAAGAATAAAAATGAAATTTGAGAATCCAATTCCTAAAACTTGGTCGTCAGTTTCTCTCAAGGGTTCATGTTCTAGACGTCAGAAAATCTCATAAAAACTGTAGGAATTCTGAGTAGGGCTAAGCTAATAAGGGAGCTGCGGGCATGAAATAAGGTACAACAGCCCCCCACCGCCCCCCCAATCCACAACCCACTGTTTCACTTTCCCAAGTTTCAGTTGTCTGAGGTCAACCTTGGTCCAAAAACACCACAGGGAAAAATTCCAGAAGTAAACAATTCAGAAGCTTTAAACACTGCCGTGGTCTGAGTCCAGTGAGGAAGTTGCACAAGCTCAGCTCCGCCAGCGCCGCAGATGAGACTGATCAGGTGTCCGGCGGGCGGGTCGACCTTTGGTCCCGCAGCAATGGCTCCTTTGTCAGAGGGGCTATGGGGCTGTCACGTGACCCTCGTTTTACTGAACGATGACCTTCCGAAGTGCCCGATGTGATGGTGTTGGCTGGTCACGGGAGAGACACCAGTGACCCTGGGGGAGTGACACTGGCAACTGGAATGTGCTGGAGAGAAGCCGGACAGCGCCTCCTCTAGGGAACGTCCTTGAAGGAGGAAAGGAAGCAATGGCCTGCGGAGCTGGCTGAGGCTGCGGTGAGAACCTCGTCTCCTGTAAACTGACCGAGGAGCTCGGGCTGCTTCTGCGGTCGCTCCTCGGAGGGCCGGAGTTCCGCCTCTGCGTGACAGGTGCTCAGTTAGGAGGGAAGGAGGTGGGAGGGGGGTGCAGGATGATGGGACACATGTACACCTGTGGCTGATTCGTGTCAGTTCAGTTCAGTTCAGTTCAGTCGCTCAGTCGTGTCCGACTCTTTGCAACCCCATGAATCGCAGCACGCCAGGTCTCCCTGTCCATCACCATCTCCCGGGGTTCACTCAGACTCACGTCCATCGTGTCCATGATACCATCCAGCCATCTCATCCTGGGTCGTCCCCTTCTCCTCCTGCCCCCAATCTCTCCCAGCATCACAGTCTTTTCCAATGAATCAACTCTTTGCATGAGGTGGCCAAAGTACTGGAGTTTCAGCTTTAGCATCATTCCTTCCAAAGAAATCCCAGGGTTGATCTCCTTCAGAATGGACTGGTTGGATCTCCTTGCAGTCCAAGGGACTCTCAAGAGTCTTCTCCAACACCACAGTTCAAATGCATCAATTCTTCAGCGCTCAGCCTTCTTCCCAGTCCAACTCTCACATCCATACATGACTACTGGAAAAACCATAGCCTTGACTGCAAAGTAATGTCTCTGCTTTTGAATATGCTATCTAGGTTGGTCATAACTTTTCTTCCAAGGAGTAAGCGTCTTTTAATTTCATGGCTGCAGTCACTATCTGCAGTGATTTTGGAGCCCCAAAAAATAAAGTCTGATACTGTTTCTAATCTTTCCCCATCTATTTCCCATGAAGCGATGGGACCAGATGCCATGATCTTCGTTTTCTGAATGTTGAGCTTTAGGCCAACTTTTTCAGTCTCCTCTTTCACTTTCATCAAGAGGCTTTTAAGCTCCTCTTCACTTTCTGCCATAAGGGTGGTGTCATCTGCATGTCTGAGGTTATTGATATTTCTCCCAGCAATCTTGATTCCAGCTTATGTTTCTCCCAGTCCAGCGTTTCTCATGATGTACTCTGCATATAAGTTAAATAAGCAGGGTGACAGTGAACCGCAAAAAAACACAATACTGTAAAGAAAGTGAAAGTGAAGTCACTCAGTCATGTCCAGCTCTTTGCAACCCCATGGACTGTAACCCACCAGGCTCCTCCGTCCATGGGATTCTGCAGGCAAAAATACTGGAGTGGGTTGCCATTTCTTCGTCCAGGGGATCTTCTCAACCCAGGGATCGAACCCAGGTCTCCCACATTGCAGGAAGAGGTTTTAACCTCTGAGCCACCAGGGAAGCCTGATTTGAGCCAGGTTCAATCCCTGGGTCAGGAAGATCTCCTGGAGAAGGGAATGGCAACCCACTCCAGTAATCTTGCCTCCCCACCCACCTCCACCCAAAAGAGGGGCTCAAAGAAACAATACTGTAAAGTAGCCTCCAATTGAAGTAAATTAATTTTTTAAAAAGAAAGGGAAACAGCAGTGTTAGAATAAGATGGTGTGGGAGCCAGAGAGGATTCATCACATGACTGGGTCACAGCAGCATACTGTTCTTATTATGCATCATTATCACGGCTCTCTGACTGCACCCAATTTGATATTTCATTTCTGTTTCAGGTGTGTGTGTCTGTGTGTGTGTGTGTGTGTGTGTGTGTAGGAGGAAGTGTTCTTTTTTTTTTTTTTTTTCTGAATCACTTTGCTGTGCACCTGAAACAAACACCACAATGTAAATCATATGTGCATTTGTGCTCCATTGTGTCTGACTCTTTGAAACCCTATGGACACTGCGGCTCTTCTGTCCATGGAATTTTCCAGGCAAGAATATTGGAGTGGATTGCCATTTCTTCCTCCAAGGGATTTTCCCAACTTAGGGATTGAACCTGTATCTCCTACATTAGCAGGTAGGTTCTTTACCACTGAGTCACCTGGGAAGCCCCTAAGTCAGTGTGACTCAGTACATACCTTTTGTTATAATAGGATTAACATTAATCAATATTGAACCTTGTTTAAGGAGCTAACATAACAGTTCATTCAAAGATTTCTTAGATAACACTTTGTAGAATCAATCAGATCCTGATTTTGAAAACTTCAGTTTGATAATACTTGTTTACTAATATATAATTACTTAAATATATTACTTAAATAAATTACTAATATATAATTGCCTTGTGTAATGCAATAACTGTCCTTAAAAGGAAAACTTAAATGTAAAGTGTGGTTAAAACACGGAAAAGGAAATGGTACCCCACTCCAGTACTCTTGCCTGGAAAATCCCATGGACGGAGGAGCCTGGTAGGCTGCAGTCCATGAGGTCACTAAGAGTCGGACATGACTGAGCGACTTCACTTTCACTTTTCACTTTCATGCATTGGAGAAGGAAATGGCAACCCACTCCAGTGTTCTTGCCTGGAGAATCCCAGGGATGGGGGAGCCTGGTGGGCTGCCGTTTCTGGGGTCGCACAAAGTCTGACACGACTGAAGCGACTTAGCAGTAGCAGCAGCAGTGGTTAAAACAAGTGGCATTGTTTATGAAGGAAATAGCAGCTCCTGATAAACCAATCAGTTCTAGAATCAGACCAGCAGCTCCAGGACGGCTCTATCCTCACAAGCCCTATCCTTGTGTGCTCACTAAGTCTGTTCAGTTGTGTCTGACTCTTTGTGACCCAATGAACTGTGGTCAGGCTCTTCTTTCCATGGGATTTTCCAGGCAAGAATAATGGAGTTGGTTGCCATGCCCTGCACCAGAGAATCTGCCTGACTCAGGGATCAAACTCATGCAGTCTCTTGCCTCCTACATTGGCAGGTGGGTTCTTTGCCACTAGCACTACTTGGGAAGCCCCCACAAGCCCTATAACCTACAATAAATTATTTAACTTCTTTGTAACCCAGTTTTCTTCTGTAATAAACAGCATAAATCTTATAAAGTTGTGGTAAAATTAAGCAAGATGTCTAAAAGCACTTAGCAGAGAGTCAAATACATAGAAATCTTCCCATGCAACTCTGATGGTAAAGAATCTGGCTGCAATGCAGGAGACCCAGGTTCAAACCCTGGATCAGAAGATGCCCTGGAGAAGGGAATGGCTACCCACTCCTGCCAGTATTCTTGCCTGGATGAATCCCATGGACAGGGGAGCCTGGCAGGCTACAGTCCATGAAGTTGCAGAGTTGGACACAACTGAGTGTCACTAA
>SJYQ01001564.1:685321-705372 GCA_006410935.1 Redunca redunca | reverse complement strand
GGGGCGTGACATTACAGGCAAGGAGGAGCTGGAGAACCGACCACAGGAGGCAGTAACAGGGAGGGTGGTGACCGCTGTCTTTGATAATGGCTGTGTTCAGGTTAGAAGAGAATGGGGAGAGGTAAAAGGAAGATGATTCCCAGGAGGTGTTTCTTCTCTCTGCTCCAGGACAGGGGAGAAAAGGGCCAGGCAGTGCTGGGGGCTGTGGAACAAGCGGTGTTTTGTCTAGTTGTTCTCTGCTTGCACGCTTGCTTTTTTGCTCATTTGCTTTTTCTCGGTTCATAAAGATGGAAAGTGAAACAACATGTTTGTGTAGTAATGGAATCGATCAAGCAGAGAAAACAAAAATGGTTATGCAGAAGGAGGAAAAATGATGGCACTGAAGAGATGAGCCCTAGTGTGGAGGTGAAGGCTCTGGTCATAGATGGAAAACGACTTCACCATCTGTGATAACAGCTGTAAGATCCTGGGATTACACAGACTTTTACCAGCATCAACATGAACTTTGCATTTATAATAATTAACAGAGAATAGGAAAGTGGATCCAGATTCAAATATTTAGTAATTAAGTTATATAACTACAGTGATACTTTGATATAGTTTTTAAAAATGTGTTTAAAATATAAAGTGATTTGAATTTTGTTGATACTTCCTTAATATAAAACACAAAATCTAATGGAGAAATGTGAAACAGTCTGGATAAGGGGTGATATAATTGGATATATTGAAGCAAATTAATATTTTGAAAGGGTTTCTAAAATACCATGGTATAAATGCTTAGAAAAAAAAAAGTGAGCCTTACAGCAAGTGAAGGAATGCAAACCACTGGGATTCCACAAAATAGATTTTTTAAAATCACTTATTTTTCTCTTCAGAATAAGAAAGATTAACAGAAATCTCTGAGATAATCCAAAAGTTTAGATTCTTCCCCAATAATAAAGGAAAACGAAATTTTCCAGGTAGCCTATAAACCAAGAATATTTTTCTGAACAACTCCTAATTTTCCCAATTCAAGAATAAGTGAAGGCCCTGAAGAGCATGTGCTCTAGAATGTGAGCTGGTGCTTCTCTGTTCTTCTGTCAGAGAACAAAGCTTTCCTTTGCTTCTGAAGTGAACTTAGTCCTGTTCTATTGGCTCTAAGGACACCAAGCAGAAGGACTGTTCTTGAGAACTGACTCAGGAGGGTTCACTAGGAAAGTCCTTGACTTAATAAGCAAAGTAAAATTTTCTGCTGCAGTTCCTAAAGATCTCTGACTGAAGTTTAAACAAAGAATGCTTCTTTGAAAGGCCCAAATAAGAAATGCCAAGCTAAAGAGGATTGAAATAGCCTGGGAGCTCTATGCGTTATCAGCTCTCCTCATGGTGGTGGCAATGGCTAAAGTCTGAAGACCTCAGCCCCGGAGCTTGGACCCCCACAAGCCTGCAGAAACTCCATGAAGTGGAAGGACCCCAGACTGGTGGGGTCTGGAGAGAACTGAACTGAGTTTCTCAAGCTGGTCAGTGTGAGAGAACCACAGAGATCAAGCCCTGAGCTTTTGGACTGGGAACACTGGCTCCAAGACCCTAGACTACAACAGAACTAACCCTAGGGAGTATCAGATAGTAAGAACTCACACAAAGGAAGCCACTTGCATACAAAACCTGGCATCACCAAACCACCAGTAGCACCCTGTGCGGGATGCCTCATTCAACAGCAAACAGAACAAAAATACAAACTGAATCATCAGCAGAACAGGATTATTACCTCAGCCTTGCCCATCAGAGGAAAAACAAACAAACAAACAAATAAAACTCAGCATAAATCTCACCCTATAGGAAGCTTACACAAACCACTGGACCAACCTTAGGAGAGCAGAAACCAAAAGGAAGAAAGAATTCAACCTTGAAGCATGGGAAAAGGAGACTGCAAACACAATAAGTTAAAAAACAATAATGAAAAGGCAGAGAAATACTACACAAATGAAGGAACAAACTAGAAACACAGAAGTTCAAATAAATGAAGAAGAAATAGATAAACTACCTGAAAAAGAATTCAGAATAATGATAGTAAAGATGNTTGAAACAAAATGAGGAAAATGCAAGAATCAATTAACAAAGACCTAGAAGAATTAAAGAATAAACATACAGAGACAAAACAATTACTGAAATTAAAAGTACTCTAGAAAGAATAAATAGCAGAATGTCTGAAGCCAAAGAACAAATCAGAGAGCTGGAAGATAAAATGGTGGAAATAACTTCAGAAGAGCAGAATATACTTCTGAATAAAGTAAAAGAATGCCTAGAACTGAGGATAGTTTCAGAGACCTCTGGGACAATATCAAACACACCAATGTTCAAATTATAGGGATTCCAGAAGAAGAGAAAAACAAAGCGTATGAAAAAAAATTTTTTTGAAGAGATTATAGTTGAAAATTTCCCCAACATGGAAAAGGAAATGGTCAATCAAGTCCAAGAGGCACAAAGAGTCCCATACAGGATAAACCCAAGGAGAAACACACCAAGACACATACTAACCAAACTAACAAAGACTAAACACAAAGAAAGAACATTAAAAGCAGCAAGGGAGAAGCAACAAGTAACATACAAGGGAAATCCCACATGCGTAACAACTGATCTTTCAGCAGAAACTCTGCAGGCCATAGGGAATGGCAGGATATGTTTAGAGTATTGAAAGGGAAAAATCTACAACCAAGATTACTGTACCTGGCAAGGGTCTCATTCAAAATTGATGGAAAACCAAACATCTTTTCAGACAAGCAAAAGTTAAGAGAATTCAGTACCAGCAAACAAGCTTTACAACAAATGTTAAAGGGACTTATATGGTCAAGAAATACAGGAGAAGAAAAAGATCTACAAAATCAATTCCAAACAATTAAGAAAATGCCAATAGGTGTACATATATATATATAGTTACTTTAAATGTAAATGGATTAAATGCTCCAACCCAAAGACACAGACTGGCTGAATGGATACAAAAACAAGACCCACATATATGCTGTCTACAAGAGGCCCACTTCAGACCTAAAGACACAAATAGACTGAAAGTGAGAGGATGAAAAAATATATTCCTTGCAAATGGGAAGCATAAGAAAGCTGGAGTAGCAATCCTCATATCAGACAAAATGGACCTTAAAATAGAGAAGATTGCAATAGATAAGGAAGGACAATACATAATGATCAAGGGATCAATCCATGAGGAAGACATAACAATTGTAAATATCTATGCACCCAACATAGGAGACCTCAATACATAAGACAAACACTAACAGACATAAAAGGAGAAATTGACAGTAACACAATAATAGTAGGAGAAATTTAACACACCCCAGTCACAGTAATGGACTTCAAAACAAAATTAATAAAGGAAACACAAGTCTTAAATGGTACATTAGATGAGATGGATCTCATTGATATCTTCAGGATTTTCCATCCAAATGCCTCAGAATACACCTTCTCAAGTATATGTGGAACTTTCTCCAAGATAGACCACATCTTGGGTCACAAATAAAACCTCAGTAAATTAAAGAAAATTGAAATTATATCAGGCATCTTCTGTGACCACAATGCTATGAGGCTAGATATCAATTAAATGAAAAAAAAAAAACTGTAAGAAACACAAACACATGGAGATTAAACCACACATTTCTAAATAACCAACAGGTTACTGAAGAAATCAAAAGGGAAATAAAAATTTTATAGAAACAAATGACATGAAAACATGACAATTCAAAACCTATGGAAAGCAGCAAAAGCAGTTCTAAGTTCTATTGCTTAGAGCAATACAATCCTACCTTTAGAAACAAGCAAAACATCGAATAAACAACCTAACTTTACACCTAAAACAGTGAAAAAAGAAGAATAACAACAACAACAAAAACCCAAAATTAGTAGAAAGAAAGAAATCATAAAGATCCAAGCAGAAATTAAAAGAAATGAGAGAAACAACAGCAACGAATACTAAAACTAAAATCTAGTTCTTACAAAATTGACAAGTCTTTAGCTAGAACCATCAAGAAAAAGAGAGAGAAGAATCAAATCAACAAAATTAGAAATGAAAAAGGAGCAGTTACAACAAACAATGCAGAAATATAAAAGATTATAAGAGATTTTATGAACAACTATATGGCAATAAAATGGATAACCTGGAAAGATTCTTAGAAAAGTTCCATCTTCCAAGACTAAACCAGGAAGAAATAGAAATTATGAAAAACCCAATTATACAAGCACTGAAATTGAAGCTGTGATCAGAAAGAAACTGAAAGAAAGTGAAGTCGCTCAGTCATGTCTGAGTCTTTGCAACCCCATGGACTGTAGCCTTCCATGCTCCTCCACCCATGGAATTTTCCAGGGAAGAGTACTGGAGTGGGTTGCCATCTCCTTCTCCAGAGGATCTTCCCAACCCAGGGACTGAACCCAGGTTTCCTGTATTGTAGGCAGATGCATTACGGTCTGAGCCACCAGGGAAGCCTGACCAAAAATCTCCCAAAAAACAAAAGCCCAGGACCAGATGGCTTCACAGGAAAATTCTATCAAACATTTAGAGAAGAGACAATGCCTATCCTTCTAAAACTTTCAAAAAATTGCAGAGGAAGGAACACTTCTAAACTCATTCTATGAGGCTACCATCACCCTGATACCAAAACCAGACAAAGACAACACAAAAAAGGAAAGCTACAGGCCAATATCACTGATGAGCATGGATGCAAAAATCCTCAAAAAAAATTTTAATAAACAGAATTTAGCAACACATCAAAAAGCTCATACACCATGATCAAATTGAGTTTATTCCAGGGATACAAGGATTCTTCAGTATATGCAAATCAATGAATGTGATACACAATAATAACAAATTTAAAGATAAAAACCATATGATAATCTCTATAGATGCAGAAAAAGCCTTAAAAAAATTCAGCAACAATTTATGATTAAAACTCTTCAAAAAATGGGCATAGAAGGAACCTACCTCAACATAGTAAAGGCCACATGTGATAAGCCTAGAGCAAACATTATTCTCAATGGTGAAAAACTGAAAGCATTCCCCATTAGATCAGGGACAAGACAAGGGTGTCCACTTTCACCACTATTATTCAACATGGTTGTGGAAGTCCTAGCTATAGCAATCAGAGAAGAGAAAGCAATAAAAGGAATACAGATCGGAAAAGAAGAAGTAAAGCTCTCACTGTTTGCAGATGACATGATACTGTACATAGAAAACCCTAAAGATAGTATCAGAAAATTGGTACAGCTAATCAGTTAATTTAGCAAAATTTCAGGATCAATACACAGAAATCACTTGCATTTTTATATACTAACAATGAAAAATCAGAAACAGAAATTAAGGAATCAATCCTGTTCACCATTGCAACAAAAAAGAATTAAATATCTAGGATTAAACTTACCTAAGGAGACAAAAAAAAAAAAAAACCTGTACATAGAAAATTATAAGAGGTTAATGAAAGAAATCAAAGATGACATAAACAGATGGAGAGATATTCCATGTTCCTGGGTAGGAAGAATCAATATTGTGAAAATGACTATACTACCAAATGTAATCTACAGATTCAGTGTGATCCCTATCAAATTACCAGTGGCCTTTTTCACAGAACTAGAACCAAAAATTTCACAATTCACATGGAAACACAAAAGACCCCAAATAGCCAAAGCAGTCTTGAGAAAGAAGAATGGAGCTGGAAGAATCAACCCTCCTGACGTCAGATTAAGCTACAAAGCTACAGTCATCAAGACAGTATGGTTCTGGAACACATACAAAAAAAATATAGACCAATGGAATAAGACAGAAAGCCTGGAAATAAACCCATGCACCTATGGGAACCTTATTTTTGACAAAGGAGGCAAGAATATACAATGGGGCAGAGACAGCCTCTTCAATAAATGGTGCTGGGAAAACTGGAGAGCTACATGTAAAGGAATGAAATTAGAACACTTCCTAACACCATACATAAACTCAAAATGGATTATAGACATAAAGCTAAGACCAGAAACTATAAAAATCTTAAAGGAAAACATAGGTAGAACACTCAATGACATAAATCAAAACAAGATCCCCTATGACCCACCTCCTAGAATAATGGAAATAAAAACGAAAGTAAACAAGTGGGATCTGATTAAGCTTAAAATCTGTGGCACAGCAAAGCAAGCTATAAGCAAAGTGAAAGGACAACCCTCAGAATGGGAGAAAATAATAGCAAATGAAACAACTGACAAAGGATTAATTTCCAAAATATACAAGCAGCTCAGATAACTCAATGCCAGGAAAACAAACGACCTAATCTAAAAGTGGGAGAAAGACCTAAACAGACTTTTCTCCAAGGAATACATACAGATGGCTAACAAACACATGAAAATATGTTCAACATTGCTCATTATTAGAGAAATGCAAATCAAAACTACAATGAGAGATCACCTCAGACCAGTCACTATGGCCCTCATCAAAAAGTCTACAAACAAGTACTGGAGAGGGTGTGGAGAAAAGGGAACACTCTTGCACTGTTGCTGGGAATGTAAATTGATACAGCCACGCTGGTAGATGGTATGGAGATTCCTTAAAAAACTGGGAATAAAACCACCATATGACCCAGGAATCCCACTCTTAGGTATATACACTCAGAAAACCAGGGTTGAAAAAGACACAGGTATCCCACTGTTTACTGCAGCACTGTTTACAGTAGGTAGAGCATGGAAGCAACCTAGAGATGCTCATCGACAGATGAATGGATAAAGAAGTTGTGGTACATATACACAGCGGAGTATTATTCAGCCATAAAAATGAATGCTTTGGAGTCATTTCTAATGAGATGGATGAACCTAGAACCTATTATATATAAGTCAGAAAGAAAAAAGTCATATTCTAATGCATATATATGGAATCTAGAAAAATGGTACTGACGAATTTATTTACAGGGCAGCAACAGAGAAACAGACATAGAGAATAGATTTATGGACATGGGGAGAGGGGAGGAGAGGGTGAGATGTACAGAGAGAGTAACATGGAAACTTACATTCAGTTCAGTTCAGTTCAGTCGCTCAGTCGTGTCCGACTCTTTGCAACCCCATGAATCGCAGCACGCCAAGTCTCCCTGTCCATCACCATCTCCTGGGGTTCACTCAGACTCACGTCCATCGTGTCCGTGATGCCATCCAGCCATCTCATCCTGGTTGTCCCCTTCTCCTCCTTCCCCCAACCCCTCCCAGCATCAGAGTCTTTTCCAATGAATCAACTCTTTGCATGAGGTGGCCAAAGTACTGGAGTTTCAGCTTCAGCATCATTCCTTCCAAAGAAATCCCAGTTGATCTCCTTCAGAATGGACTGGTTGGATCTCCTTGCGGTCCAAGGGACTCTCAAGAGTCTTCTCCAACACCACAGTTCAAAAGCATCAATTCTTCAGTGCTCAGCCTTCTTCACAGTCCAGCTCTCACATCCCCATAAAAGAAGCTAACATAAATAATGGAGTTTGAAATGTCATAGCTAGTAATGTGATAATATAAAAAGACAATATAAAATAAAAGATTCATAGCTTATGGACTATAATTGCTTACTTATCAAATGTAATAGAAAGCTTTGATTAAATAATTACAAGGCAAATGTTAGATAACAAGAACATTTCTAACCATAAGANTGTGAAAGTGTGTGTGTGTGTAGTGAGCTCTTGCAATACAAAGCCTTTCCAAGGATTAGTGAATATTCTTTTGATAAGCCACTTAGATGGAATTTTTTGGCCTGAAGAAAATTTAGTAAAATTACAATAATGCTCTGAGTTAATAATATGACCAGTAAACAGGGGTTATATTTTTAATTCCAAAGCCTGGCTTCTTTAGATTTGTCAGCAGTTGGTATATATATTTGAAACAGTTTCCTCCATAGTTTGTGAGATTTCTCAATGACTTCTGCCTCTCTGTTTAGTAACTTAGGATTTTTATGACTCAGGAAGAGTGTTTTACCACTGTCTCCAAGCTTTGAGAACTAGTCGTGTAGGCACTCATGGGAAAGAACAGGACGATGGAGGAATTTGTCCTGGGTCACTGGTCTTTCTGAGGATGTGACTGCCTGAGCTACCCTCTCCCTCACGGCTGCTGCTTTCAGTGAAAGTGGAAATCTCTCTCTCCTGAGGGGTAGGGAGGGAGGAGGAATCTGGGTGGACGACAGGAGGGGCCTCAGGGAGTGATGAGGGGAGAGATCCTTTGAAGAGAGTCTTTTCCGTTTCTTTATGACATTGCCAAGAACCAGGGCTATCCAGTAAGAGGATGTATTAAAACCAGCCAGAAATCAGAGGAGGAGCGCAAGTACAGCAGTCTCCATCACACTGGAAAAAAAAAAAAAAACCTTCCCTGGTGAATTCGCTAGCTTCACTCAGCTACATACAGTTACTTGCAAAATTACAAAATTTATTAGACTCTCGCTAAAGTCTTATATATTCAGATACTTTTATTGCATCCTGAAGGCTACTCTTTTTTTTTTTTTTCTGAAAGCATCAAGTCTTGTTTGTTTTATCTGTTTATTTTGGGTGACATTTGTTTTGAGTTTTCTGCTCTTTATTATCTTGCATCGATTGCCTCATTCCTTACTTATTGTGCATTTGTCTTCTCTCTCCTGAGTAACTTCAAGATAGAGTTGTTTCAGCACAGAAGTTGGGTGTCATGGGAGAGACATCAAGGCTTGCTGGTTCAGAGCAAAGCCCTGCTCTGGGGAGACCTGATGCGGAGATCACGCCTCCTCGGCGGGGACAGTGGGCTCCTGATGTGGCTTCCGCTTGCTGTGCTGTCTCCAGGACAGGAGATGCGGATGAGACTGAAAGGCAGACGTGGCGGGAGCAGGGAGACGAACGGTTCTCTGGAAGGGTATCCTGAGTGGACGGGAGGTAGGGATGCCCACCAGGGAGTGTCCTGGGCGGTGACTCCTGTGGACAGGAGGCGACGGAGCAGCAGAGCCAGAGAGAGCCGGGCGGCTGTGCGGGAATTCGTCCAGATGGCCTCCGTGACACCTGGGCCCTTGGAAACAGTTCTGGGACTATGGAGTACCCCATCCCGGGGACCATGGGCTGGTCCCTGACATGATCTGTCCCTGAAGACGTGGGCCCTGGCGGCCTATCCCTGAGGGTCCCCTGAGGGGCTGGCAGCAAGCAGCTGCCACTGGCCACTCCCTCCATGTGGGGCCATCAGTAGCGGGCACCGCATGTCCGCCAGGAGTGCTGCCCACTCCAGGAATCCTGCGGTCTAGCCATGGTGCTGGTCAGAATGATCAGTTAGAACCACATTACCACACAGGACCAACTTCCTCAGTGAGCTCTCCAAGCTGTGTAAAGTCCCCTCACCATTCTGATTTCCCTTGTGAAATGTATAGCAGAAGAACGCATGCTCATATGCAAAGGTTTGACAACCCACACACACAACGTTTAAACGTTTTCTCAGGCCACATGACTAGATGAATGGGACCAGGATTCAAAATCCAAGGCCAGATCCTGTTGTATTATGTGAAGAAGGAAACATCCCACTCATCACTCCTGAGTTCAGCTAAACATGCAGAGTCATGGAAACAAAGAGATCGTGCAAATAAGAATATTTTTAAAAAATCAAGGATAGTTTAAGTTTCTTTGACATTAATTTCTTATTTCAATGCTTTCTTCTCTGTAATCATCTTCTGTATTTTTTCACTCTTTTAACCTTCTTGAAGCTTTCAATGGCTAAGTCAAAAATCTCTCTTGATAAATGTCACACTGCACTTGAAAATATCTGAGATCTTTTCAAATATCCTTTGATACAGATTTCTATCATCAGTTCAGTTCAGTCGTTCAGTCATATCCAACTCTTTGTAACCCCATGGACTGCAGCAAGCCAGGCCTCCCTGTCTATCACCAACTTTCAGAGCTTGCTCCAACTCATGGCCATTGAGTTGGTAGATGCCATCCAACCATCTCATCCTCTGTCGTCCCCTTCTCCTCCTGTCATCAGTGTTTCCCAGCATCAGGGTCTTTTCAAATGAGTCACGTGGCCAAAGTATTGGAGCTTCAGCTTCAGCATCAGTCCTTCCAATCAATATTCAGGACTGATCTCCTTCAGGATGGACTAGTTGAACCTCCTTGTTGTCCAAGGAACTCTCAAGAGTCTTCTCCAACACCACGGTTCAAAAGCATCAGCTCTTCAGTGCTCAGATTTCTTTATAGTCCAACATTCACATCCATGCATGACTACTGGAAAAACCATAGTTTTGACTAGACAGACCCTTTGTTGGCAAAATAATGTCTTTGCTTTTTAATATGCTGTCTAGGTTGATCATAACTTTTCTTCCGAGGAGCAAGCAGGTTTTAATTACATGGTTTAAGTCAGCATCTGCAGTGATTTTGGAGCCCCCCAAAATAAAGTTTGTCATTGTTTCCACTGTTTCCCCCTCTATTTGCCATGAAGTGATGGGACCAGATGCTGTGATCTTAGTTTTCTGAATGTCGAGATTTAAGCCAAATTTTTCACTCTCCACTTTCACTTTCATCAAGAGGCTTTTTAGTTCCTCTTCACTTTCTGCCATAATGGTGGTGTCATCTGCATATCTGAGGTTATTGATATTTCTCCCTTCCATCTTGATTCCACCTTGTGCTTCATCCAGCCCAGCGTTTCTCATGATGTACTGATTTCTAACATAGTTCCACAGTGATAAGAGAAAAGAGTGCATGATTTCAACCCCTTTAGACCATCAAATTTTTAGACCTTGTTTTATGTGTCTAGATATGTTCCAATATCTCCTGGTTTATAGTATATGGGAGCTTGAATAGAATCTGTACCCTGATGTTGTGTGGACATGGTATAAATCTTATTCATGTTGAATTGGTTCATAATGCTTTTCAGGTCTACTGTATCCTTCTACTTCTCTCTGTTTTCATACTGTTAATTTTTTAGAGTTTGATATAGAAACTCCAACTAAAAATCTTAATTTACTGAAAAAAATAATCATAGTATATAGCAGAACTATCTGTAATTTTGTTCTGCATTTTCCAAGTCTCCTACAAATGTGTTATTGTGCTTTCATAATTTAGAAAACATAAAAATTAGAAAAAATATTTTGAGAAATAATCCAGTGGTCTTTTAGGTATAAATAATACCAGCTTGGGCTTCCCTGATAGCTCAGTTGGTAAAGAATCTGCCTGCAATGCAGGAGACCCTAGTTTAATCCCTTGGTTTGGAAGATCCACTGAAGAAGGGATAGGCTACCCATTCCAGTATTCTTGGGCTTCTCCTGTGGCTCAGCTGGTAAAGAACCCACCTGTAATACAGAAGACTCATGTTCAATCCCTGGGCTGGGAAGATCCCCTGGAGAAGGGAAAGGCTACCCACTCCAGTGTTCTGGCCTGGAGAATTCCGTGGACTGTGTAGTCCATGGAGTTGCAAAGAGTCAGACACGATTGAGCAACTTTCACTTTCAATACCAGCTTGCCATTATGCTTGTGTAATGGTTATGAATTGGCTCCAAAGCAAAGAGCATAACCCAGGATGAAGGCAGTCAGGCAGGAAGAATTATATCCTTCTCAGGAAAGTGTCACTGCTGTGTTCTATTCAGATCTTCAGCTGATTAGATGAGGTCCAGCCACCTGGAGAGGGGCAAGCCGCTTTACTCAGTCTATGGATTCAATACTTACTCTCTTCCCAAAACCACCTTCACAGAAACATCCAGGAAAACATATGACAAGGGATCTGGGCACTCTGTGCCCAAGTCAAGTTGACATATAAACTAACCATCACACCTCTTTTACAGATAAATTGACAGGCTCTGAGTTAACTTACACAGGCAATGTAGATACCAGGTTGTGAGCAAAGATTTGAACCCAGAGCTTCATGGTACTCTAGGTCCATATATGTAAATCATATGTAAGCATGTAAATCATAAATATTTGCTATTTTTTAATTTAATAAAATGTAAGTTTGATATTTAAAGCAAATTATTTCATATTACAATTTCATTTTCTAGTTTCATCCCACAAATAACTTCCCATATTTTTCCCCTCAGAAATGACCAGAGAAATAGAATTTCTTAAAATATTTGATGTAGGGTTTAGAAAAATCAAGAAATATTTACAATTGAGAACTATAATTTTAGAAATCAATACCATATATCTATTTTTATATTGCCTATAGGTTATGAGAGTCTGGAAGTACTGGTGTCCTCTTATTTAGCATTTTATTCCAAGCACTCAGAACAGGATTTCTTCACACTAGCTCCCCACCAATGAATTTTTGTTAAGTTTTGAGTGATTAAATGACTAGATGAATAAACAAATACCTTCTATCTGTCCTCAAGATTTTTCATGAATGTAACAGAATTAGAAAGTGGTGGTAAGGAGGTCTGGATGTAGATGATAATCTCACCACATATTATTTTTGCTTCTAACACTGTGATTATAAGATACGATCTTGCTGACGGATAGCCTTGCATTAATTATTCACAAGCTCTTGTACTTGGTTTACTTTGCATCATCCACCCCTTAGAACATGTCCCACATTCCAGGGGTTGGTAAGAAAGCAGTTACGACTGGAGATGCTGTGAAGATAAAATGCAGTTTCACGATATTGCTCCGAGTCTTAGCTAATAATTTCTCTTTTGTTTCTTCCAGTGAAAAAGGCGATTGAATTGAAGTCAAGAGGAGTCAAGGTGATGCCCAGCAAGGACAGCAGCCATAAGAATTCTGTCTGTAAGTCGCCCTCTCTCTGTATGAGGATGGATGTGTCCATTAGCGGGGAGCGCTTCTGCAGAAGGGCTTCTCTAAACTGCCTTCCCCACTGCATCTCGCTCTGCTTTCCTACCATCAAAAGTGTTTTCTGGGAGAGAGAGTCTGCACTAACTTCACTCTATTTGGAGAGAGCGTGTGTTCATCTTAATTCTAAATGTATCTCACGCCTGCCTGTGCCCTCTGTCCTCATGGGCCCCTGTCTGAGACCGGACCTTCCAGAGTTCTCTATTAAGTAGCTGTTCCACCCTCAGATGTTTTGATCCCAGTTTCTCTTTCCATTCTAGTATATACTCAAGTATATATTCCCTGTTTGATAATTGTGGGCAGTATTATTCAAATTGAACTGGGCTTAATGAAGGAAGAAAAGTACCGGAGGACAAGAAGAAAGCAAGTAATTATTTCAAAATAAAGGTTTAGTATTTTGCTCTTGTTAGTTTTTAGTTCAGAATGTTTCCTAAAATGGGGATGTGGTGTTTATAATTATTTTGCAGTTGATTTTTTTTTATGGATAAAACTCTTGCAGAAGCAGCCCATAGGAACATAGAACTATGTATTGAGTGAACCCTTCCATCAAGTAGACATGAGGTCTGAGGCCAGAACAGGCAGACATCAAATGCATCTCTTAGTGCCACATTCAAGCAGGAGCTTGAATGTGAAAAAGAAAATAAGTATGTCTGGGTCCTTATCTGAATACAAATTGAGAAATGAGTCATAACTCAGTGGTATTAGAAAGTGTTCCGTCCTCTCTCAACAGTATTACACCACGTTTTTTGTTAGACTTGAAAATTAATCATTAGAGGAAATGAAGAACTGAGGAAACTGCAAGCCTTCTAAAATCAGCCTTGTAATAAATGGTAATATGTTATTCACGCAGAAGGTGTGTCTGAGGAAACTAAATTAAGTGCTTCAGAGAAAAGAGGACACAGACTTTGAAGCTGGAGAGACAAGGATTCAATAGCTGTGAGAGTGTTGATTGTATTCAAATCCAAGTTGCATCATTTATAAAAGTAAAATGGTAATGATTCTGGTTGAGTAGATGAAGCATGGTGTTTTATAACTGCCTATTCCAGTATAGGGCAGGGAGTGGGCATTCTGCAACCACACCCAGTAGGAATTTGCTGTACATAAAGAGAAGAAGGAATGATTGTACGTAGTAGGTCAGCCAAGAATTCAAACAACCTGGATCTTACTTGCCAGAGAAGGAGGTAGGGCCCAGAGCACTGACCTTGTTTTCTAAGATCTTAGGAAATAGTTTGACTCCTCACAAGAGGTGAGCCCAGGACACAGAGCCCCTAAAGCCCCATCCAGGATACAACCTTTTCCTAGGAAGCAGTGACCCCCTTTCCATCGTGATGGGGTAGAAGGGGGCACACGAAGGTGATGCATGCATTTTATAGATACGGTGAGGCTTGCTGCAGGCATGTCAGTTGCTGACACTCTTATTAAGTCATTTATATACAGATTATCTGATTTATTTACATTCAGTATTTATATGAAACCTTGTGTCTTTGGTACTTGTCTCATTATTTTTTCAAGCCATTCAATAAGCCACGGTCTCTATATTTCTGGGCTTCCCTGGTGGTTCAGAGGGTGAAGAATCTGCCTCCAATGCTGGAGATCCAAGTTTGATCACTGGATCGGGAAGATCCCCTGGAGAAGGTAATGGCAACCCACTCCAGTATTCTTGCCTGGAGAATTCCATGGACAGAGGAGCCTGGCGGGCTATGGTCCATGGGATTTAAAGAGTCAGACAGGACTAAGGGACTAACACTTAACTTTCCCTTTTCTTCACTTGTGATTTACCCTGAGTGTGGGATTTTTCTTGGAGACAACTGCCTCTGATGTACTGGAGGTTAAATCTAAGTATATAGCCCTCTTGGGCACAGAGAACGTAGCTCACTCCAGACCTCAATTCCTTCCCCCTGAGGATATGGGAAAGGATGTAAGGAAATAAACACTTAGCATGGGATCTGACAGCTATGGTTCGCTGTTGGTCCACCTCATCTGTGTGGACCTCTGTTTCGCTAGCTTTATTTCCACCTGGACATTTTTGTTTGAGTCTGTCTTCTCCCCAAGACTCCTCACAGAGTAAGGAATGGGACAGCAGAGGCTGTGCAATTATCCATTGACCGCTCCCTCCCCCTGCCCATCCCTGATAAAGCCTGCACCTGCTGCCCATCACAGGTGCAGAGCTAGTTTGCTTGAAGAATGACAGGAGTGACTGACAAGAGCAGCTGTCCTCCTACTCTGAATGCTTCCTTTGTATTAAAGTAAAGTCAGCTGACAATATTTTTAGTGTCAGGTGTAGACCAAAGTGATCGCATTATGCATATACATGGATCTATTTTTTTCAAATTATTTTCCTTTCCATGCAGAGTTCCCTGGTCTATACAATAGGCCTTTGTTGGTTATCTATTTTAAATATAGTATTGTGTATGACTCAGTTCAAACCTCCCCATCTCTCCCCGCTCCATCGCTATTTGCAATAGCCAACACATGGAAACAACCTAAATGTTGACATATGAATAGATAAAGAAGTGGTATTTGTTTTGCTGTTCAGTTGCCAAGTCGTGTCCAACTCTTTGCTACCCCATGGACGGTAACTTGCCAGGCTTCTCTGTCCTCTACTGTCTCTCAGAGTTTGCTCAAGAAGTGGTGGTACATACACAATGGGGTTCTGGGGTGGCTCAGTGTTAAAATCTGCCCGCCAGTGCAGGATATGCAGGTTCATTCTTGGGTCGAGAAGATCCCCTGGAGAAGGGAACGGCAACCCAGTCCAGTATTCTTGCCTGGAAAGTCCCATAGACAGAGGAGCCTGGTGGGCTACAGTCCACAGGGTTGCAGAGTCGAGCATGACTTAGCAACTAACACACACACACACACACACACACACACACACCATAGAATATATATTAAATGGAATATAACCCAAGCTAACAAGCACTTAGCAAGTATTTGATGATTAAATAAATGAAGAAGGAAAAATATCCATGTTGTGGACAAAAGCCCTACATATTTTCTCTTTTATGCCTCTCGATGAAATCTGATGAATCATTTGTGGATTTTTCCCTGGAATCACTAAATCAATTTGTTCCTGCATCCTGCCCTGACTTCATGTTACCAATTAAACCTCAGCAATTCACTCTAATCCTTAACATGCATCAATTTAACCATGTAAGGTGGAGTGAGCTGAAAGGCTGTGTAGATATTTCAACTCAACTATATAGCGAGGGCCATTTTCTACATCATCTCTTAGAATGAAATGACTTACAAATTTAGTTTTTCACCAGTTTCATTTATTATTGACTAACAATGCTTGCAGAAACCCTCAAAGATAATCAAGGTATTAATTCTGCAGAATGCTGTAAGTGTCTAGTTAATTAAAGCTTTAAAGGATCCCAGCATTACTGGGCAGCACACAGCAAGAAGGGTACCTGGAATAACTCAGTCAGCTCCTTCCCATCTGCTTTGCATCACTGAATAATGTTGGGGGCTCCTGTTTATTCTGGGGTTGGAAGTGCTCGGTACCAAAGGATTCTTAAACTGCTTCCCTTTTTACACGGTGGTAGCTGTAGACTTCAGAGAAGGCAGTGGCACCCCACGCCAGTACTCTTGCCTGGAAAATCCCATGGATGGAGGAGCCTGATAAGCTGCAGTCCATGGGGTCACTAAGAGTCGGACACGAGTGAACGACTTCACTTTCACTTTTCACTTTCATGCATTGGGGAAGGAAATGGCAGCCCACTCCAGTGTTCTTGCCTGGAGAATCCCAGGGACAGGGGAGCCTGGTAGGCTGCCATCTATGGGGTTGCACAGAGTCGGACACGACTGAAGTGACTTAGCAGCAGCAGCAGCTGCAGACATATTTTCCTCTTCCTTTGCTTCTTGCCATTCTTGTCTACAGAATACAATGCAACAGAATACAATGTTAGCAGCTCTAAGTGTGACAGTCCAGAGGGTAGGTTATCCATTCAGTTCAGTTCAGTTCAGTCACTCAGTCGTGTCCGACTCTTTGCGACCCCATGAATCACAGCACACCAGGCCTCCCTGTCCATCACCAACTCCCAGAGTTCACTCAGATTCACATCCATCGAGTCAGTGATGCCATCTGGCCATCTCATTCTCTGTCGTCCCCTTCTCCTCCTGCCCCCTATCTATCCCAGCATCAAAATCTTTTCCAGTGAGTCAACTCTTCGCATCAGGTGGCCAAAGTACTGGAGCTTCAGCTTTAGCATCATTCCTTCCAAAGAAATCCCAGGGCTGATCTCCTTCAGAATGGACTGGTTGGATCTCCTTGCAGTCCAGGGGACTCTCGGGAGTCTTCTCCAACACCACAGTTCAAAAGCATCAATTCTAGGGTGCTCAGCCTTCTTCACAGTCCAACTCTTACATCCAGACATGACCACAGGAAAAACCATAGCCTTGACTAAACGGACCTTAGTCGGCAAAGTAATGTCTCTGCTTTTGAATATACTATCTAGGTTGGTCATAACTTTTCTTCCAAGGAGTAAGTGTCTTTTAATTTCACGGCTGCAGTCACCATCTGCAGTGATTTTGGAGCCCCAAAACCAAAGTCTGACTGTTTCCACTGTTTCCCCATCTAATTCCCATGAAGTGATGGGACCAGATGCCATGATCTTCATTTTCTGAATGTTGAGCTTTAAGCCAACCTTTTCACTCTCAACTTTCACTTTCATCAAGAGGCTTTTTAGCTCCTCTTCACTTTCTGCCATAAGGGTGGTGTCATCTGCATATCTGAGGTTATTAATATTCTCCCGGAAATCTTGATTCCAGCTTGTGTTTCTTCCAGACCAGCGTTTCTCATGATGTTCTCTGCATAGAAGTTAAATAAGCAGGGTGACAGTATACAGCCTTGACGTACTCCTTTTCCTATTTGGAACCAGTCTGTTGTTCCATGTCTAGTTCTAACTGTTGCTTCCTGAACTGCATACAGATTTCTCAAAAGGCAGTTCAGGTGGTCTGGTATTCCCTTCTCTCTCAGAATTTTCCACAGTTTATTGTGATCCACACAGTCAAAGGCTTTGGCATAATCAATAAAGCAGAAATAGATGTTTTTCTGGAACTCTCTTACTGCCATTCTAACTCAAAAATGTAAAAATCTGTAGGGAGAAGGACAAACAAAAGCCTTGGTTATTATTTTTCAGCTAGTGATTGTTCTCGCTGTGTAAAGTTAAAGACAAATGACTTTACAAATCCAATATTGATTTGTTGTAACTCACTCAGAAGAATTGATGGCACATGCTGTGTATTAAGCATCTGCAGTTACAACACTTTATACCCAAGCAGGATAGGACATTTGGTTCAGAGCCATTATTTAATGTAAAGCTGATTGAAACATGGTGGAAAAATGGGAAAATATAATGCATTGTGTTATAAACTCTTGGGAAAAAATAACAACAGCATACTATGAAATAAATGACCCTAAAATTCTTCTACTTTTGACTATAAGCCATTTATTTCATTGCCTTTGTTTCCATGGCCAATCAATTTTCCACCTCTGAAAAAATATCTGAAGTGAAACGGAAAGATATTTATTCAAAATTGCCAAATAGTCCTGTTAATGAAAGGCAATTGATCAAATATTGTGTTTTATAATATATTGTCTTTCTCTTTTGCCTCAGACACAGTTATTTGGAAGGGCACATTTCATCAGTTTTGTAGTTCCATTTTTTGGGCAACAGTGTAAATGGTGCCTTAGCTACACTGTACAGGTAAAGATGCAGTTGTAACAATGGACTGTTTGATTTAGCTTCTTAACATGGTGTGGCTCATTAATCCACTTTTTAAAACACGTCCTTATAAATGACCGTCCTAGATCACACTGTGTTATCCACTCATCACTAAAATTGCTACATTCAGTCCTTGTCTTCTTATGTTTGGGATAATTTAAGAGCAAATGGCATATATTCGTATGTAATATTCCATTTTTGCTTACATTCCAGGGTGTTAAATGGGAGAAAAAAAAGAGTTAATCTTGTCTTTCATAATGTCTTCCATTCCTGTCAGCCTCCACACTTAGCAACATAATCACACACAAAAATGGACTCTGCCCAGAAAAAGACTCTCCTTTCAATCCTCCCCCTGTAAACAGGGATCAGTGCAAGCTAAGGAATGGGAAAAAAAGAAACCAATAATCCCTTTTTGGTAAGGGTAAAAGAGATAAAGGAAAGGCAAAGCATCTCAATAATAGTCACCATTTGGAAAGCAGTTTCAGTGTGATCCATGCTGGGGCAGAATGAAGCTTCCTGATCAACGGGCCTAGACCTCGCTCTCCATTTCCGCACTGGTGCATCCGCCTGCCCACCCAACAGTTACGCAAGTGCAATAAGCATCTCTTTCCCTCTGAGCAAGGGCCAGTGCTCTTCGCTGTTGAGGACCGAGCCTGGCGCCATCCCTGCCCCGGACACCAGCCAGCCTGCGGCCCCAGCTGCGTCAGAAGCCAACCACATCTCTTCACCCCAAACTACCGCTGTTCTCAGGCGCATTACTCGCCAGTCTCACCCCAGATCCCTGTCTCTGCCCGTTTCCCTGCAGTCACGACCCCACACTTCATTCAGAGTGATCAGAAGGACACATCTGTGGAACTCATCACTCTTCTGCTAAAAACCCTTTGAAGCTTTCCCATCACGCCCAAGTGAGCCCACGTCCCTTACAGAGACCCACAGGACGGCCTCACCCCTGCTCCCCATCTGTTCTCCCCCAGCCCTTGTCCAGTAGCTTTGGGGCTGGTTCTTAAAGCTCCCACCTCAGTCTTCGTTCCTCTGTCTCAGTCTGAGGTGGTTTCCCCGAGGCGCTTGTCTCTCCCTTCCTTCACATCATTTCTCAGAGCTTACCTGCTCCCTAGGCCCTCACTGCTCACCCTGCGTACCTTTTGCCACCTTGCCCAGGCATCACTTTACCCCTCTGGTCACCTGTTCTGCTTTTCTCTGTATCATTTATCACAGTACATCATACATATGAGCTTCCAAGTAGTGCAGCGGTAAAGATTCTGTCTGCCAGTGCAGGAGACATGAGTTCAGTCCCTCGGTCAGGAAGATCCCCTGGAGAAGAGAATGGCCATTCCACTCCAGTATTCTTGCCTGGAAATCCCATGGACAGAGGAGCCTAGTGGGCTACAACCCATAGAGCTGCAAAGAGTTGGACGTGACTGAGCATACACACACACACACACATCATACAAATCAGTCTTATTTTTATGTGTTTATATGTGCATATTTAGCATATGCATTTATATGAATATGTGGAGGTGTATGTGAGGGATATTATATATTATATAATATTGATATATATAATATATAT
>SJYQ01001564.1:660047-685091 GCA_006410935.1 Redunca redunca | reverse complement strand
CAATCCCCCCATTAGAATACTGACTCTTTGAAGGAGGATATTTTTGTCTGCTGTCTTCACTGAGACCTACCAAGTGCCCAGCAGAGAGGCTCGGGCACACAGCAGTTGCTCAGTAAACATTGTCCATTGAATGACTGAGTTTCCTAGTTGTGTGGAGGCCTGAAGGAGCATGGCAAGGTGACGTCACACTCTCCTTCAGTGAGGTCTTTGTGCCCCATGTAATCTTCATGCCTTCAGCATGAAAACCTTGAGGAAAGACCAACAGCTGTCATGGAGATGTTCGAAATACATTCTTTTCCTAGAGGAAATTAGTTTCCTGATCATTCAAGTCATGTAAATGTTTATCAGACCAGAAGAGTTATAAGAAAGATGGCAACATTTATTGAGCATTGAGTAAAAATAGAAATTTGTCAGCTTTCAGAATAGTAGTAGGTCAACCCATAAAATGTAAGAATCCATAGACAGGATGTTAAACAACATTAAATTAGGTCCTTTGCAAGTCAAGACACCATGTTTTCTATGACACTCTGTTTTCTGTATTGCACCTTGTCAATGACTGATTCTCTCAGATCTCTCATTTATAGACATGTGCATGGCAATGGTTAAGAGAAAATCATTCTTATTACCAAAATTATATGTAGTATATGAATGAGGCACAACTAATTAAATAACTGGCCAATTAAAATAAAATACCATAGTCTTAGAATCCCTATACCTGCTGCATGGAAGGAAACATTAAAACCATGAGGAGTTAGTCTTTTTCAAGTTTTTGTAACAAGGTGACAGCGTCTGGTAGTAAAACCTCATTGTCAGCCTGGATTCTGTGCTCTAGTAGGTTAGAAAATACAACACTCTAATTTTCCACTATGCCACTGCTGGATGAATCCATTTGTTACTGAGCTGATGACTAGGGCATGCTGGCTTTCAGAAAGGGCATTAGAAGAACCACAGAGAAAGCCAGCCCTGCCACTCTCCAGGTGCTTCTCTGGATTTGGAGCTTGAAGAGGGCTGTGGGCATGAGGGAGATGGGATGAGGGAAGGAGAATGGAGTGAAGCTGTTAAGAAACTCGAGTGACTCCCTTAATAGGGCTGCTAAGACAGGCTTCTCGGGGAGCAGAAGTCACACCACAACCCTCAATCTCATCAGCTATAGATGATGCTTTGTGTGGTTCCCACCTCGGAAACTTTGTTCCAGAAACAACTTGCAGCTAGCATTTTCATCAGACCACACTTCTCCAGGTAACTGGATACATTATTGTTTTATGAATCCCCACGTGAAGCATCTTCAAAAATTAACAGGATTTGCTTTATCCAGTTACAAAAAAAGAGCACATGTTTAGTTTTACAATAATATTTTTATAGTCACTAAGCTGGTACTACATTGTTGGAAATGTCACCCATCATCAGGCTTTGTTTTTAGGGGGCTTTATTGCTCTGGTATTAATGGGTGATTTATTTGAATGGTGGTAGACCAAAGTGATTTGTAAAACTGCTAAAACAGGCACGTCTGCTGTGCTCTATGCTGGATTTCTGGCACTGAGTGCTCTTGATCTTGCTTTAAAGCAGGTTTTGACAGTGGAAAAAATAATAGCTCCATTAACCTCTAACAGTCCTATCAAGGTTTAATAAAACACAAAGGATAATTGCCCCTATCTGCTTTGTTTCATCATAAAATGCAACAATATGAAGTTTTGCAATTCCTAAAGAACCTTGTTTTCTTAACAAAGATCCATTCCCATCTAGCATGAATATAGTAGGTTGTACAAATTGCTTCATAAATCAGGTAAGTAAATTATGCTTGCAGTTTCTAAATAGGCCTTTGTCACTGCAGGAGCTAAAATATCTTTTAAAATGCCAAGGAAAAACTTGCTGGGAAGAGAACTGCTATCTAGATACATTGGGAAGAATGGCATCACTGGTAACTAGAAGCAGAGCTAGGCGGTTCATCGATTATTTATCACATCATTTACATATGTAATTTCTTAAGTAACCGGAAAAAAAGAATCTGTTACAATATGGGAAGCAAGACAGCTTGGTTCAGTTGTGCTGTAAACCCAGTAGGAAGGAAAATCCTTTATGAATGGGTTCAGCATATAGTTACAGGGCATAATCAATTAACTAAAGGGATGTACTCACTCTGCAAAATGACTACAGGTTTGTCCTTTTATTTCAAAAAGAGAACGGGAAACACCCTACAGGTTATAGCAGACTTGAAAGAACAGTATATATCTTAGCATTTCCATCACTTAGCTTTTAGAAGCCCAACATATTACACACATTTTTATTAAATTATATAAAATAACTTAATCTTCCCATATAACTGGATAAAATACATTCTGAAACTGTAGAGAACTGTGGGACTGTTGGTGTTTGTGTGTCAACACAGGTACCTAGTTCCAGTAGCTGTTAGGAGAGCAAATTGCTATTACTATTTCATTGTAATTTAATTATATTATATGATCAAATGTTTGCTACTGAGCAACTTCAGTCAGAAGCTCTAAAGATTAAACTAATTAATCATGGTAGCTCCTTTATGAATTAAATTAAAACCTTCCATTCTATACACAAGGCAACTAAGTCAGCCAGTTAAATTAATTAGCCCTGATATAAAGATAGATAGGGGAGCCTGGACTTAAAAACCAAGAAGTACTCAGAACATCAAGGGGAATTCAGAAGAGACTCACTTTACTTAAGCCTCATCATTTTATTTAAAACACATTTTTAAAGGTGTGAAGAGAATACTGAAAATATTTTCAGATTAAGTCCTTTCATAGAATCACAGAATTGTAAAATTGAACTTGACTTTCAGCTTTCAGGGTGACAGTCTGTCCAGATTGATAACCCTGCCTCACTGAATTTCTTACAAGAAAAAATTCAGAGATAAATGAACTGACGTTGATCAAATGGTGATAATGCTGATAATTTACATTGATTTTAAGGGAAGTAGTGTGTTCATGGAAAAGGTGAGAAGAAGCATGGTTTCTGCCTGTTTATTTCGACTGAGAGAGGAGGGGAGATGCCCATCTTCATTCAGTTATTCAGGGAACTCTCAAGCACTCAGGCTCAGGTAAGAAGCTGGTGTCCTCACACCTACCTGCATCACAGGTGACCCTCTAAAGACTGGCACACCTATCGTGTATCCTCCACATTGTCTCTGGGTTGCCAGTCTCTTTTTTAACAAGAACAGCAACAACAACAAGAAGAAACTTTATTTTGAAATGAGCATAGATTTTCAGGAAACGAGTAGGAGGCCTTGTTTCTTCACCCGATCTCCCTAATTGTGGGATTCTTCAGAACTGGAGAAGTGACTTTGGGACAGTCCACAGAGCTTATTCAAACTCCACCAGTTTTACCTGAGCGCGCTTGTGTGTGTGTGTGTGTGTGTGTGCGCGCGCGCGCACGTGCATGCGTGTAGGTCTGCGCACTTGTGTCGCCTGCATGGAGTCCTACAGTCAATGCACAGAGCCATGCCCCCCTGCAAGGCTGCCTGCCCTGCCCTCCTGGGCTAGCCTTCACTCGGTCAGGTTGTTGTTTCAAGAGTACCAAACGCTTGGAACCGTACACCATGTTGCCTCTTGTGACCAGCTTTTCCCCTCAGCACAACTCCTCTGTGAACCATCCGAGTGGTCGTGTGTATCAGGACTTGGTTGTGTGTATCAGGACTTGGTCGTGTGTATCAGGACTTGGTCGTGTGTATAGGATTCTCCACAGCAGGGATGTGTCACTGTTTAACCACTGGCCTGTTGAATGACAGTGGGTGTGCTTCCAATTTTTGCTCTTAAGAACAAAACTGTTATTGCCATTGTGATATGAAGAGTTTTCCCATGAATATGGGTTTTCATTTCTCTTGAATGAAGTCCTGGGAGAGTAATTGCTGGGTCATGTGATAGCATGTCAGTTTTATAAGAAACTGCCAAACAGATTTCTGGAGCAGCTGTACCATCTTAAGTCCCCAAAACAACATATATGTGATGCAGTTTCTCAGCATGCTTGCCAGAATCTGGTGTTGAGGCTTTTTTTTAATGAGCTATTCTGATAAGTAGCCACTGATGTCTTATTATGGTCTTAAATTGCATTTCCTTAATGGCTAATGATGGTAAATATCGTTTTACCTGCTCATTTGCCATTTGTATTAAATCTTCTCCAGTGAAATGTTAGTTTACATATTTTGCCCATTTTCTTTCTTTCTTTCTTTCTTTTTTTTTTTTCCTGTTGAGTTGTGAGCATTTGTTCTGTAGTCTAGCTACTAATCTTTTGTTGGGTATGTGGTTTGAAAATATTTTCTATCTATCCACCTGTAGCTTGTCTTTTCATCCTCTTCAAAGGGTCTTTTGCAGAGCCAATCTCCTTTTTAGCTCATAGATTTCCATGTAGAAAACATAGATTCTAGTTTCTTTTAAAAGCATGAAGGCTTGACAATGCTGGGTCTGCAGTCACGCCTGACAGCTGCAGGAAAAGCTGGCTGGTGGCTGCCCTGTGCAGAAGAGGAGTGAACCCCACTGACCAGAACCCCATGACCTGCTTACCTCATGCAGGCCATTTCAGTTTATAATCCTAAATCTTAAATCTTGGCTACTTATGTGGCCTGTATATAGAAGGCAAAGAAACTATGAAAATGTTCTCATTCATAATCTCAGGATTTATAAGATTTTTCATGGGAATTCAAATGAGCTGTATTAATCATGACATAAGGGAATTCAAATTATGGAAGTAAAGCTTAATTCAAACGATAAAGAACGAAAGAAACATATTTTACAAATTCTTGTTTGTTCTAAGATTCTTAATCTTTTCTTTTTGATTTAGCATACATTTTTAGGTTTATAATGGACGGTTTTGTTTCCCTTACTTACTCTCTTGTCTTGAATGCAAAATGGAACCGCCTTAGTATAAATCATCCGTGATATATAATGATGATATTTAATTTCAGAAGTATTCACCAATTTTTTAAACTAATCTCTCCAAATTAATTGCTGCACTAATTGGATTAAATTAGATAATTTAATTACAGCAAATGATTCTGTTTGTTATAGTACTTATTTGGTCACATCCCTTGGGTTCAATGCATTTCCATTATTTTCATAAAGAGGAAACAGATGGAGAGAATTACTAACTAGTTGTTTATGCCAGAAAGAAAAGCAAGTTATGTTTTAAAATAAGTGAAAAATATATGGAAAGTCAAGGAGATAAGCTGAGATTAATTAGTAAAGTGCTTTGGAAATGGAAAGCACCATATTTTGTAAGCACTATATATTGCAATTATTATTATAATACTTTACAGGGACTTCAATTTTTCTGTTTAAATCACCTATTTTTTATTTTGAATTGTCAGTCTGAAAGGCAATTAAAAGTATATACCATGTGACATCCAAGCAAGATACTTTAATCATATATCTGGGAATGTCATAGCTTTAAGTAAAAATCCAAGTTTATGTAAGAAATTCTCCACACACACACACCCCCACCAGCCCCAAGAAAATCTTTACAGCTTTGTCATGCAGATGTACATATAAAAATTATTTCACAACTCTTTTTAGGTTTCTGACGTTGGAAAAAGTGATCTCATATAGTTATGTGTACTTTTTGTAAGGGCTAATTCATGTGTTATTTTTTTAAGATCTGTAAGAATTAGAATATCTTACTTGCATTAAGTTAATATATCATGTAAAGAATACAGTGGTTCTGCCAATACAACATTGTAAAGTAATTAGCCTCCAATTAAAATAAATAAATTTAAATTAAAAAAAAAAAGAATACAGTGGTAATTTCTGTGAGCGACCCCATGGACTGTAGCCCGCCAGGCTCCTCTTTCCATGGGATTCTCCAGGCAAGAATCCTGGAGTGAGTTGCTATGCCTTCCTCTGAGGATCATCCCGACCGAGGGATCAAATCCATATCTCTTATGTTCCTGCACTGGCAGGCAGGTTCTTTATCACCGGTACCACGTGGGAAGCCTGTGAAATAAACAGTATCCTCTGATAAACTGTAGAAGAATTTGCTCATTGATCTGCTATTTATATCCACATCATCATGTATTCAGTACACTAAGAATAAGGTTTAGCAGTCTATAGTCTATCCTTCCAGCCAAGCAAACAGCCATCCTTTTTTCAGGCACAATTTTCTAGAATCCGTATAAAAGTCATTTATGATTTGTTCTGACCCAATTTTAGTTTTATGTTACATGCTATTTACATCACAATGGCATATTTAAGATTACTTTAGTTGAAGGAATAACTTCACTTCTGTTTTTCACTCCTTTTAGCAATGAAAATGACAAACTAAAAATCTCTTCTCTGGATGTTCTTGTAAAATATGTGAACATTTTTCTCCAGTACTATCATCCTTCAAAATAATAATTTTCTTTTATCTGGTGGAAGACAAATAAATAGATACCCTGTTAATGTTTGCTTATATATCTGTGATATATTCTAATCATGATATTCTCATGATTTTTATGTTACTATTCAGTCTATTACGAGGATAAATTGGAGTGTATTTTGCTAAAATGAAGCTTAGTGTATGAGACAATCTGAGTAATTCCTGTTTCTTGTTGTTGTTAACTCAGCATTTCTTATTGGATGTGAAGTGTTTTTGGTATAGGACATTAATTTGCAAATTCTTCATTACAGCTCTACAATTTTAATCCGATCAGGCTTTCACCCTTGTTTCAAAGACTCCAGAGATTCTTGTGCCTCAAATCTTCCTTCTGACAACATCCTGAAGGCTCTCTGTGATCTGGTCCTGCTGTACTTCTCCAGCATCACTGCACTACACTTCAGCAGCAACCACACACGCATGCAGGCACACACACACACACGCGCACACACACCCACTTTCCGACCCCCTTCTTTTAAGTCTCCCTGTGTTTTCCTCAGGAAAGATCCTTCTGAGGAATCTTTGGGTGGGTGGGAGGAGGTCCACGTGAGCTGACAAGCGCCTTGAAGAGTGTTCGGTCTGAGTCATCCCTGTGGGGATGTGAGAGTCAGTGCCTGGGGGCCAGTGAGGACGCACAGCCACACGGCTGCTGGGGAGACCTCAGAGGCCGGCTCCAGCGGTCTTGGCCCAAACAACTGAACACCGTTGTTACCATTATGAAGAGGGAAAATAGGAACCAACAGATGTTGCAATTATTGATCATACCTCTCTCAGAGAGTCGCATAATGAATTGCAAAATTGATTTGCTCCAGACAGAGAAGATTGTAAGTTATGGCTCTGCTAATAATGAGACTGGAACCCAGGCGTCCCAGCTTGTGATCTGGGTGAAGACCGCCCTCCCAGAGAAGTGAAAGAACAACAGACTCAAGATAATCCCAGAGTGTATTGATCTTGAAGCCATATAAATTATAGATTCAAATTCCTTCTGACAATATTCAAGTTATATAATCTCTTTAGCCATTGTTTTAATCACTATAACTGCCTCCTACCTTTTTTAATATTAAGAGGGAATTAGTAACCAAATAAAATAGTATTAAACTTTAATTTCCTAATATCTGAAATACTAATGACAATATCTACCTTCTAGGGTTGTTTTATTCATTTATTACAGTTCGCATAAAACAGCCCAGGGCCCAAAGTGCACAAAAAGACACTTAATAGCATTATTCATTGTAATTATTTATTTTTGTTAAGACAGAAAATATGCAGACCTTTATCATAGTTACGTATAAAATGAAGCCACCACTTCATTCAGGTAGACTGTGACCATTTTATTTGAAATGTCAGTTTTTAAATCCTTATTTATATTCAAAGGGAAATTATAAACTAGATTGCACACCAGAAGTTTTTAACCTCTCCCCATTGGCACTGATATGGTGGATGAGACAGAAGAACAGCCACAGAAGTACCACGACACTGAAGGTGGCCCTTCAGCACCCCACGCATGTGCATAGATGCACACACACATGCGTGTACACAAACACAGGCACCAACAATGTAGCTGACTGTGATTTTTAAAAATTAATGCATTCAAATAAGTCACCCACTTTAAAACCTCAACATTTGATCATTTATAAAATAAAAATACAGTTATCCATTTTTTTAAAAAATTTGAATTGCATCACATAGCAGGAAAGTGTATTAAAGGCTGCTTTGTACAAGCCCTAGCAAAGATAAAATCAGCTTTGGGCTACTCTGTGTAATTCTCTTCACCTCCCTACAACAGTATTTGTCCCTTAATAAAACCAAATAAAATGAGATTTTGAGTGGCAGTGATATTTTCATGGAATAACCTTAAATCAAGTCTAGTTAATACTGAGCATTGCAAATGTTGGTTAACTTAGAGGTGTTTGATTACAAAAACCTATTTGGAACATTCCACCTCCCCCCCAACAGCTGGCTAAGACATCGACTGGACTGCCCCCTCCCATCTGAAAATCCCTCCACAGAACTGTGAGTGCTTACCCACATGTAGTGCAAAGCACTCTCCAGTATTTTGTCCAAGGCTAGCAAATTTGAGATTTCTGTTTTAAGTTTATTATCATTTTGCTTCCTAATGCAAGAAATCTATCAATCAACAGCCCACCATGTAAAATACTACATATAGTGTGGGAAGTTACTCATTATTGACATTTTATATCATTCTCATTATCTTTAAGTTTTGACAATTATGAATAAAGTGGCTATAAATACCTATGTGCAGCTTTCTGTGTAGATGTAAGTTTTCAGCTCCTTTGGGTAAACACCAAGATGTGTGATTGCTGGGTCATATGGTGAGAGTGGGTTTAGTTTTGTAAGAAACCACCAAATGATCTTCCAGAGTGGCTGTGCCAACCTGCATTTCCACCAGCAATGAATGAGTTTCTGTTGCTCCACATATTCACCAGTATTTGGTGTTGCCCATGTTTTGAATTTTCACCATTTTAATAGGTGTACAGCGGTATCTCATTGTTGTTTAATCTGATCTGCATTCCCCTGATGACTTATGATGTATAGTATCTTTCTGTATGCCTGTTTGTCATCTGTATATTTTCCTTTGGGAAGTGTCTGTCCAAATATCTAATGCATTTTACTTGAGTTTTTTGATTTTTCTACAATTGAGTTGTTTTTTGGGGGGGATTTAATTTTTTTTAATTTAAATTTATTTAGTTTTAAGAGTTCTTTGTTTGCTTTGGATAATAGTTCTTTATCAGATGTATCATTTGTAAATATTTTTTTCACATCTGTGGCTTAGTTTCTTATTCACATGTTATAGAGCAGAATTTTTAAATTTTAATGAAGTTCAACATCTCAATTTTTTACAGATTATTCTTTTTCATTTATATTTTAAAAGTCACTGACAAACCCTAGGTCATTTAGGTTGACTCCTGTTACCTTCTAGCAGTTGTATAGTTTTGCATTGTACATTAAGGTCTTTGGTCCATTTTGAGATAATTTTTTGTGAAGAATGTAAGATCTGTGTGTAGGTTAATTTTTTGCATGTGGATGTCCATTTGTTCTAGCACCATCTGTGGAAATGTCAATCTTTTCTCCATTGTATTGCCTTTGCTCCTTTGTCAGAAAAGATCAGTTGGCTATAACATTTGTTTGGGTCTATTTCTAGACTTCCTATTATGTTACAGGCTTGATGATTATAGCTTTAAGGTATTATTCGTTCTTTACAGTATGACAGAATTTGTATCATGCTATAGTTTAACCTGGAACTTATAAAATGTTAAGTGTGTTTTTTTTTCTTTTTTAATTGAGGAGGAAAGAACATTCAGAGTGGCTTAGAGAAATCTTGCAGAAGGGACACTAAATTTCAGTTCACTCGAAATCTAGAATTTACATACTTTTCTCAACAATTTTTTCCCACCATTTCATTTTACATATAATAATTACAAGTAGTTGCTAAAATTTATTAGGCACATGCATTGTAATAAAGTTTTACACATGTAGGAAAGAGTAATTTTTACAATCCATCTAAGAAATTACTATGTCCATTTTACATTATGGAACTGAGACTCACAGCGGGGTACCTAGGTTCACAAAGCAAATACCAAGTCTGGTATCTGAATGGTAAATTCCTCTCTGTAACAATTACCTTATCTTTCTAAATATTGCTGGAAGATCAATCTTTCTAACGGAATTTTGAAAAAAAAAACAAAACTTGAAGACGTACCACATTTAAAATTGGTGCTTTACATTCCATTTCCAAACAAAAGAGACAATATTTCTGATTTTGGATAAAAATACTGCTGTACTCACTCACTTATCCATGCAACAAATATTCACTGTGCTCAACTGATGCCTTTTTATGTCCTTTTACTTAATCTCAACGTGAAGGTGCTGCGGTTACTTTAGAACCATTACATAGACTCAGTGTTCTGGGTCCCAACACACTGAAATCTTAGTAAACAGATTTAGTGAGCAAAGAAATACTTTTGGGTTTTACTAAAACTTTCAGAATCCCCACCCCCTGGTGGGCTACTGTCCATGGGGTCACAAAGAGTCAGATATGACTGAGCAATACAGCACAGCACAAAACTTTTAAAATATAAAAAGGAGAAGTACTAAAGTTCGGGTAAGCAATGAGAATGACCAGAAAGGAGGGATAAGGATTAGTGAAAGGAGGGGAATGGAATTGACTCCAAGGTCCACTGGTCTCTCATCACCATGGTAATGGAGACATCTGTCCTAGTGGACAGAGGACCAAGATGGATGGCCAAAGCTCCACCAGCTCCTCCTCTCTGGAGAGCCTTAAGTGGAGCAGAGTCAAGTGTTTGTACAGGTTGGACTTTACTATAACTCAAGGTCCTGCTGTCTTCAAGACAGCTGTTTGTTTGCAGAGGCCATCAGCCATTAATCAGAGAGACGGGGCTGAAGTTGCTGCCAGCCCAGCAGGCCCAGCATGTGACTTTCAGAGCAAACCACCAGGTAAACAATACTGTGAAGTGGCTGAGCTCCTCAAAGAACTACCTAGAGACCAGTCTATTTAAGCCGGAAGAAAAATAGCACTTCTGCAGAGAATATCTGCAAGAAAAGTAGAGAAAATAAAAGCAGAAAAATTTCCCATTGTAAATGTCTTAAGTCTTATAGCTTTCTCAATAAGGACGCTGCTTTCATAATTTATTTTAAAGGTAATATTCATAGGCTTAAAATAGAAGCAGAATTGATTCCCCCTTAAATAGAGTTCCCCTGTTCTTCATCAGCTGTGATGGTTGCTGTCTTGTCTTACCCATCTACAAACAGGAGACAGCCGCTGACAGTTCCTTCCTCTGCTGTCCACAGGGTAACCATATACTTTATTCTCCAAACCTGGGACTTTTTTTGCTTGCTATAATTGTTAGACTGGACATAACAATAGCAGGTCTAACTTGGGACAGTTCCCAGGCACACCAGGACATAAGGCCCCTTACACCGCACACAGTTACTTCAAGGAGAGAAGTGTGATTAGGTCACATTTGTAGTCACTGATTTAAATCTAAATGGGATCCTGTATTTTTATTGGACTCAAATGGATATTTTATATTATAATGTGCTTCAATATAATTCTTTAGCCCTTCACCCACGTTTCACTGATTAATCTACTGTTCATACATTTGAATACATTTCTGCAAAATATGGAAAAGACACTTACATTAAAAATTCCTCAGTATGCCACCAGATAGAAAGAACCAGGCCAGAAGGCAATCTTATAATTAATGTGGTCTTTCCACCTGTTTTGCAAAAGTAAAAACAAACTAAGGGACGTTGAGGCTCTTCCCTAAGGTCACATTGCTACCTACAAAAGACAGACATTTTATGAGTGCCTTTCCAAAGCATACTTCAAGCCACTGTCATTATCCATGAAACCCAGAACTCAGACATATAAGCCACATCTGACTCTATAGAAACAAACCCAAACTTAGCACCAAATGATAGTGTCACAGTGGTAGAATTTCTACCCTGCAAAAGACAATTAGACTGCTGAGTCATTCAGTTCAACACAATGAGTGAAATTAGCCCCCAGAAAATTTTATTTTGTACCCATCTTTTAGCTAAATAATAAGAATGATGGCTTCACTTATAGAGCTTGGAATCAGTCAAATTAAATGTCCCTGAAAAAAATATCATCAAAAGACTGGCTCCCAAAATTCATCTACATTTTTGTAATGAACCTAACAAATTAATTTATAATGAATAGATCTCTTATTTTTACTTCAGAAAGCAGGCTTGATTTATGTTGATCCTTCTTTCTTTCCATATTTATTGAGATGTAATTGACATATGATGATGTACAAATACAAGATAGTGATTTGATGTAGGTGTATTTTGCAAAATGATTACCAGTATGATGTTAGTTAATACATCCATGTTATTGTTGTTCATTCGCTAAGTCACTTCCAGCTCTTTGGGACCCTGTGGACTGCAGCATGCCAGGCTCCTCTGTCCTTCACTATCTCCCAGAGTTTGCTCAAATTCAGTCCATTGAATTGGTGATGCCATCCAACCATCTCATCCTCTGTCACCCCCTTCTTCTTCTATCTTCAATCCTTTCCAGTGTCATGGTCTTTTCCAAAGAGTCTGCAGTCACTGCCTGCAGTCACTGTCCATAGTGATTTTGTAGCCCAAGAAAGTAAAATCTGTCACTCTTCTACTTTCCCCCTTATATTTGCCATGAAGTGATATGACTGGATGCCATGAAGTTAGTTTTTTTGAATGTTGAGCTTTAAGCCAGCTTTTTCACTCTCCTCCTTCATCTTCATCAAGAAGCTCTTTAGTTCCTCTTTGCTTTCTGCCATTAGGATGGTATCATCTGTATATTTGAAATTGCTGATATTTCTCCTGGAAATCTCGATTCCAGTTTGTGATACATCCAGCCTGGCATTCCTCATGATGTACTCTGCATATAAGTTAAATAAGCAGGGTCATAATATACAGCCTTGCTGAACTCCTTTCCCAATTTTGAGCTAGTCCATTGTTCCAGGTGAGGTCCTAACCTGGTCCTAACCTATTGCTTCTTAATCTGCATAGGTTTCTCGGGAGGCAAGTAAGGTAGTCTGGTATTCCCATCTCTTTAAGACTTTTCCACAGTTTGTTGTGATCCACATAGTCAGAGGCTTTATTGGAGTCGATGAAGCACAAAAAGATGTTTTTTTCTGGAATTACCTAGCTTTCTCTTTTATCCAGTCAATGTCCGCAATTTGATCTCTGGTTCCTCTGTACATCTGGAGGTCCTTGGTTCACGTACTGTTAGAGCCTAGCTTGTAGTGTTTTGAGCATTACCTGTCTTGCATGGGTACAATTGTACAGTAGCTTGCGCATTCTTTGGCATTTTCCTTCTTTGGTATTGGAATGAAAACTGACCTTTTTCAGTCCTGTGTCCACTGCTGAGTTTTCCAAATTTGCTGATATATTGAATACAACACTTTAACAATGTCATCTTTTAGGATTTTAAATGGTTCAGCTAGAATTTCCTTACCTCCACTAGCTTTGTTTGTAGTAATGCTTCGTAAGGCCCACTTGACTTCACACTCCAGGATATCTTGCTCTCTGTGACCACACCATTATGGTTATCACCATCATTAAGACTCTTTTTGTACAGTTCTTCTGGGTATTCTTGCCACCTTTTCTTCATCTTTTCTGCCTCTGTTAGCTCCTATTTCTGCCCTTTATCATGCACATTTTTGCAGGAAATTTTCCCTTGGTATCTCTAATTTTCTTGAAGATATTTCTAGTCTTTCCCATTCTATTGTATTCCTCTATTTCTTTGCATTGTTCATTGAAGAAGTCTTTCTTTTCTCTCCAAGTTATTCTCTGGAAATCTTTCTTCAGTTGGGTATATATTTCCCATCCCCCCTTGCTTTTCACTTCTTTTCTTTTCTGTTATTTGTAAAGCCTCCTTAGATAACCATGTTGCGTTCTTATATTTCTGTTTTCTGGGGGATGGTTTTGGTCACCACCTCCTGTGCAGTGTTGAGAATCTCCATCCATAGTTTTTCAGACATTCTGTCTACCAGATCCAATCACTTGAATATATTTGTCACCTACACCACATAGTCAGAAGGGATTTAATTTAGCTCATACCTGAATGGTCTACTATTGTCCCACACTTTCCTCAATTTAAGCCTGAATTTTGCAATAAGGAGCTCATGGTCTGAGCCACAGTCAGCTCCTGGTCTTGTTTTTGCTGACTATATAGAGCTTCTCCATCTTCAGCTCAAAGAATATAATCAATCTTATTTTGGTATTTACCATCTGGTGATGTCCATATATAGAGTGGTCTCTTGTGTTGTTGGAAAAGGATGTTTTTTATGACCAGGGAGTTCTCATGACAAAACTCTGTTACCCTTTGCCCTGCTTTATTTTGCACCCCAAGGCCAAACTTGCCTGTTAACTCCAGGTGTCTCTTGGTTTCCTGCTTTTGCCTTCCCATACCCAATGTTGAAAAAGACATCATTTTGTGGTGTTAATTTTAGAAGGTCTTATAGGTCTTCATAGACCCCGTCTGCTTCAGTAAAATTCTTTGGCATCAGTGGTTGGAGCATAGACTCAGATTACTGTGCTATTGAATGGTTTGCCTTGGAAATGAACCGAGATCAGTCTGTTGGGGATTGCACCCAAGTACTGCATTTCATACTCTTGTTGACTATGAGGCCTAATCCAAGTCTTCTAAGGGATCCTTGCCCACAGTAGTAGATATAATAGTCATCTAAACTAAATTTGTTTCATTTAGTTCACTGATTGCTAAGATGTCGATGTTCACTCTTGCCATCTCCTGCCTGACCATGCCCAATTTACCTTGATTCGTGGACCTCGCATTCTAGGTTCCTGGGCAATATTGTTCTTTACAGCACTGGACTTTTTTCACCACAAGACACATCCACAACTGAGAGTCATTTCAGCTTCGGCCCAGCCGCTTCATTCTTTCTAAAGCTATTAGTTAATTACCCTCACTCTTTCCCCATTGGACACCTTCTGACCTGGGGGGCTCATCTTCCAGTGTCATAACTTTTTGCCTTTCACTCTGTTCCTGGGGTTCTCCTGGCAAGAATGCTGGAGTTGTTTGCCTTTCCTTTATACAGTGGACCATGTTTTGTCAACTCTGTCACTTCACACACTTACTGTTATTTTTGTGGTGAGAATTTTGAAGATCTCCTTTGGGCTTCCCCGGTAGCTCAGAGGTTAAAGCGTCTGCCTGCAGTGCGGGAGACCTGGGTTTGATCCCTGGGTCAGGAAGATCCACTGGAGAAGGAAATGTCAACCCACTTGAGTATTCTTGCCTGGAAAATCCATGGAGAGAGGAGCCTAGTGCGCTACAGTCCACTGGGTCACAAAGAGTCAGACATGACTGAGCGACTTCATTTTTGCTTTCACTTTCTCAACAACTTTCAAATATACATTGTTATTAGCCTCAGTCCCCATGCACACTGTACCCTCACTTTTTTTTTCTTTATCCACTCATTTCCCTGTCTTGGTCGCTGTGAATAACGCTGCGGTGAACACGGCAGTGCAGATTTATGTGAGTTCACTTCCTGGGGATGTGCACGCCGAACTGGGACTGCTGGATCATGTGGTTCTATTTTTATATTTTTGAGGAACCTCCATACAGATTTTTCTGTGGCAGCTGTATCAGTTTACATGCTCACCATATGTTGGTCCTTTTAAGTGAAGTCTGCCTGAATCTAGAAATGTTAGTTCCAAAAATGAACTGGCTTATTGCACTTTATTCCAAAGGTAGTTTAAGGATAAAATTTGGCCGAGTTCTTCTCTCCCTCACTTTGAATCCAAATAAGGAATCTGAAACTGCTTAAAGCATATAGAAATAGTGAATGTAATCAATGTTTTGATGGAAATCCTAGAGTCAGCATGAAATATGATCTGTGTTATTCAGAATGAAGGTGGCTCTGCTTAGCTGCACTAATGTTATGACTCTGCCATCTGTGCCATTATCCAAAACTGGATTTGAAAGGGATCAAAATATAGGAATAGGATAGTGCAGTCTGGTTTTGGATGGCAGGTAAGAGGACAGAATATATGCACATCATTTGCCAAGAAAGGGAAACTCCAAAATGTACATGTAGATACAAATAAGTATGAAAGAGTCATTAAGAAGAGAAAATATATAATTTTAAAGTTGTTTGTTTCTATATTTAGAATAAGTCATCATTAAACTAAAATAGAATAAACTTTAGGCTATTATTTCAAGCATGTTCACATGAGATTAGACCATGATTTTCAATCATGTGAAACCAAACTTTACATTTTTCTAAATTTTCTAAAACACAGTATCCTAGTACTATCTGTCACATATTAACTCAATAAATGGTATCAAATAAAATGATGCAAACTTCTAGCTTAGTTCAGTTCAGTTCAGTTCAGTCGCTCAGTCGTGTCCGACTCTTTGCGACCCCATGAATCACAGCACGTCAGGCCTCCCTGTCCGTCACCAACTCCCGCAGTTCACTCAAACTCAGTCCATCGAGTCAGTGATGCCATCCAGCCATCTAATCCTCTGTTGTCCCCTTCTCCTCCTGCCCCCAATCCCTCCCAGCATCAGTCTTTTCCAATGAGTCAACTCTTTGCATGAGGTGGCCAAAGTACTGGAGCTTCAGCTTTAGCATCATTCCTTCCAAAGAAATCTCAGGACTGATCTCCTTCAGGATGGACNTGGTTGGATCTCCTTGCAGTCCAAGGGACTCTCAAGAGTCTTCTCCAACACTACAGTTCAAAAGCATCAATTCTTTGGTGCTCAGCTTTCTTCACAGTCCAACTCTCACATCCAGACATGACCACAGGAAAAACCATAGCCTTGACTAGACGGACCTTTGTTGGCAAAGTAATGTCGCTGCTTTTCAATATGCTGTCTAGGTTGGTCACAACTTTTCTTCCAAGGAGTAAGCATCTTTTAATTTCATGGCTGCAGTCACCATCTGCAGTGATTTTGGACGCCCCAAAAATAAAGTCTGATACTGTTTCCACTGTTTCCCCATCTATTTCCCATGAAGTAATGGGACCGGATGCCATGACCTTCATTTTCTGAATGTTGAGCTTTAAGCCAACTTTTTCACTCTCCACTTTCACTTTCATCAAGAAGCTTTTTAGTTCCTTTTCAGCTTAAATTCAATGAATATACTGTACATATTAAGATTTGGGGCAAATATTTCGATATCCAGCTAAGTAAAGTAGATATAATTTATTTGAGGAAAAACAAACAAACAAATAAACAATAAATTGGAAGTCTGAAGTCCTGGCTTTGAATCTAATTTATGTGTTGTGTGGTTTTTGGTAGTTTATCAGACTTCTTGCTCAATAATCTCGAGGAAAAATGATGACAATCTCACAAAATAATTATATATATAATAGAGTAAGAGAGTATAAAAACATTTTCAGCAGAAGAAAGACAAAGCACAAAATTGATATCCAAAGAAAATGCTTTAAAATATTTAATCTTTCTTTCAATCCATTGACACAGTGCTCAAATGCCCCCCTATCTGGAAGAACACTGACACTTACATATGAGTACTCATGGAAGAGGTGGTAGAATTTTCAATTCCCTTCAGGCAGATAGTTTCACACCATTACATGTAATTGCTTTAGAAAAGAAGCAGTAATGATGCAGTGCCCAGAATAAACAGCTCACTTGTGATTTTGTGAAAGACTCAGTAAAAGAACAAAATGAAAGAGCTCTGTCTCTGCTGATCCATGCCTGTCTGGGTCCACGTCCCAGGGATTACCATTATTAACTATGCACAGATGCTTTAAAGAGAGGTGTGTGCCCAGTAGATCTGTTCGGTGTGTTGATGCAGCTTTCCTGCTCCTCAAACTCATTCCCATCTTCTTTCATCCAGTAAAGAGTGTTCCTTTAGGGGAAGATATTTGATAATAGAAGAAAAAGATGGAGTGGATAAATCAAAGTTGTTCTGAAGTAGAGAATTTAATTGAAATACAAGTTTTGCATTATCTACAGAAGGATAAAGATAAAGGATATTTATCTGCACGAGGATAAAAAAGAGAAAAAATAATTGACTCTCCTTGGAGTGGAGTGGCTGGTAAAATCTTCTTGAAAGTGGAAACTATGGAACTGATTCTGGAAATGGAGTGGATGTTTTCTTTAGTTCTCTTAAACTCAGTTTTATGCTGGTAAATGGTTAATATTCAGTTGGGTAGAAGAGCTTAATTTATAGCATTCTCTAATTTGCTTGGTCTAAACTCTTCCACGCTGACCAATGCCTAGCTATCCACACAGAGTCACTGGATATGACATTTGGAAGAGATAGGCATTAGTCCTCTCTTTTGTAATATTTCCACCAGGCAATAACTTCAGGAGTGCAGAAGAATGCCAAATACAGTAAAATAATTAGGAATGTATGAGATCTGAGTAGTTATTACCTCTATTTTTAATATAATTGCTTTAATTTTAAGTTTACATAATTTAATCACTAATATTGACTATATTTAGCAATCAGCTTGCAACTTTCCTGAGTATTTAGCATTGGTTTCTCACATTCAATTTTTCACACTCCTTCAGAGATATGGTAACCAGAATGCCAGGGCATATTCTAAATGCTGACACATGCTATAATTTAAAGAGCAGAAGATAATTATTTGCCAGCCCTTGAGGGCAAGAGTTATTAGGAAGGTCTTAAGATTCTCCTTGTATTCTTGAGTTATGGTTTGAAATCTTTAATTGATAGATAAATTTGGGTTTTGGAGAAGGGAATGGCAAACCTCTTCAGTATTCTTGCCTTGAGAACCCCATGAACATTATGAAAAGGCAAAAAAATATGACACTGAAAGATGAATTCCCCAGGTCAATAGATGCCCAAGATGCTACTGCAGAAGAGAAGAAAAATAGCTCCAGAAAAAACAAAGAGACTAAGCCAAAGCGAAACAACTCAAAGTTGTGGGCATGACTGATGATGGAAATCCAGTGCTGTAAAGAACAATATTGCATAGGAACCTGGAATCTTAGGCCCATGCATCAAGGTAAAATGGAAGTGGTCAAACAGGAGATGGCAAGAGCGAACAGTGACATTTTAGCAATCAGTGAACTAAAATGGACCGGAATGAGCTAATTTAATCTAGATGACCATTATATCTATGACTGTGGGCAAGAATCCCTTAGATGAAATAGAGTAGCCATCAGAGTCAACAAAAGAGTATGAAATGCAGTACTTGAGTGCAGTCTAAAAACGACAGAAGGATCTCAGTTCATTTCCAAGGCAACCCATTCAACATCACAGTAATCCAAGACTATGCCCAAACCACTAATGCCGAAGAAGCGGAAGTTGAACAGTTCTATGAAGAGCTTCAAGACCTTCTAGAACTAACACCAAAAAAGATGTCTTTTTAATCATAGGGCACAAGATGGCAAAAGTAGGAAGTCAAGAGATACCTGGAGTAAATAACAGGCACATTTTGCCTTAGGGTACATAATGAAGCAGGGCAAAGGCTAACAGAGTTTTGCCAAGAGAACACACTGGTCATAGACGGTTGTACAAAGTACAATAACAGTTGTGCAAAGTCAGGCAGATAGACTGCCTGAAGAACTATGGACAGAGTTACAATGACAGTTTGTACAAAATTACAAACTGTACAATGACAGTTGTACAAAGTTACAACTATGTAACATTGTACAGGAGGCAGTGATCAAAGCCATACCCAAGAAAAGAAATGCTAAAAGGCAAAATGGTTGTCTGAGGAGGCCTCACAAATAGTTGAGAAAAGAAGAGAAGCGAAAGGCAAAGAAGAAAAGGGAAAATATATCCATCTGAATGCAGAGTTCTAAAGAATAGCCAGGAGAGATAAGAAAGCCTTCCTAAGTGATCAATGCAAAGAAATAGAGGGAAACAATAGAATGGGGAAAATTAGAGATCTCTTCAAGAAAATTAGAGATACCAAGAGAAAACTTCCTGCAAAGATGGGCAAAATAAAGGATAAGAATAATATGGAACCAACAGAAGCAGAAGATGTTAAGAAGAGGTGGCAGAAATACACAGAACTATACAAAAAAGTTCCTAATGGCCCGGATAACCATGATGGTGTGATCACACACCTAGAGCCAGACATTCTGGAGGGCAAAGTCAAGTGGACCTTAGGAAGTATTGCTACAAACAAGGCTAGTGGAAGTGATGAAATCCCAGTTGACCTGTTTCAAATACTAAAAGATAATACTATGAAAGTGCTGCCACTCAGTATCCCAGCAAATGTGGAAAACTCAGCACTGGCCATGGGATTGGGAAAGGTCCGTTTTCACTTCAATCCCAAAGAAAGGCAATGCCAAAGAATGTTCAAACTACCACACAGTTTCACTAATCTCACATGCTAGTAAAGTAATGCTCAAAATTCTCCCAGCTAGCCTTCAACAGTACATGAACCATGAACTTCCAGATGTTCAAGCTGGATTTAGAAAAGTTAGAGGAACCACAGATCAAGTTGACAACATCTGCTGATCAATGAAAACACAAGAGTTCCAGAATACATCATATGAAATGCCGGACTGGATGAAGCACAAGCTGGAATCAAGAGAGAAGGGAGAAATAGCAGTAACTTCAGATATGCAGATGACACCATGCCTATGGCAGAAAGTGAAGAGAAACTAAAGAGCTTCTTGATGAAGTTGAAATAGGAGAGTAAAAAAGCTGGTTTGAAATTCTACATTCAAAAAACTAAGATCATGGCATCCAGTCCCATCAGTTTATGGCAAATAGATGGGGGAAAAGTAGAAACAGTGACAGACTTTATTTTCTTGGTCTCCAAAATCACTCCAGATGGTGACTGTAGCCATGAAATTAGAAGACACTTGTTCCTTGGAAGAAAAGCTATGATGAACCTAGACAGCATATTAAAAAGCAGAAATATTACTTTACTGATAAAGGTCCATATAGTCAAAGTTATGGTTTTTGCAGTAGTCATGTGTAGATGTGAGAGTTGGACCATAAAGAAAGATGAGTGCCAAAGAATTGATGCTTTTGAATTCTGGTTCTGGGGAGAAGATTCTTGAGAGTCCCTTGGACTGTACGGAGATCAAAACAGTCAATCCTAAAGGAAATCAGTTTTGAATGTTCATTGGAAGGACTGGTACTGAAGCTGAAGCTGCAAATCTTTGATCACCTGATGTGATGAACTGACTCATTGGAAAAGACCCTGATACTGGGAAAGATTGAAGGCAGGAGGATATGGGGATGACAGAGGATGAGATGGTTGGATGCTGTCACTAACTCAATGGACATGAGTTTCAGCAAGCTCTAGGATTTGGCGATGGACAGGGAAGCCTGGCATGCTGCAGTCCATGGGGGTAACAAAGACTTGCTTAGAAACTGAACAACAACCACACGTGCACATCAGGATCTTTTCTGTCTGTTTTCTGTCAGTTTCTGCAAACATTGTAACAAATCTTGTCCTTAGTAAAATTTATTCTAGATTGAGATTTTTTTAATACATATTTGATTATAATGCTTGTGGAATAATAAAAATCACTGAAAAAAGTTTTCCTTATTATTTTTTTTCTTCTGGTTTTACTTAACCAATTGTATTTTTATTGTTGAATTATTGTAGTTTCATTCTCATCAAAAACACAGTGAAGCTAAAAATGTATCATCATAAACTTTCTGGTGTAATTGGTACCATAAGAGAAGAATGAAAATAAATCATTTATACAAGCTGAAAACTTTGTTTTATATACACAAAGTAAAAATGTATGATTTCAAAAGCACCAGAAAAAAATAGTTAGAATGGTTTGTAAATGTCCAAAACCAGAATGCAACATCCTGTACAAGCTGGCTGTGTGTTGTAACACAGCATTTAAAATGGCAGATCCCATCTTCTGAGGTGTGGGAGACACAGCCCAGCATCAGTAGACAAAGCTGTGTATGTGCTGATGTTTGGACAGAGACTGACACAGCAAATGGTCTCTTCTCTATGGCTCTTACTTTGTGGAAACTGGTTTAAAATCTGTAAAGTTATTCTCTTCCCCAGTGCCATCTTTTAGGTTGAAATGAAAAAGAAAATAATAGTAATAGTAATAATGCTTACTGTCAACCTTGCATTGATTTCAGTTCATTTATGAGCAAGTTATTTTCCTGACAAGCATGGCTCTCTAAGAAATGAGAATAAACTAAAGAGGAATGCACAGAGAAGGACAGCAGGGAGCCTGCACTCTTTCTATGGCCTTCAGCACTTTACCTGGCCCTGGCCTGATTGAAACACATTTCTTTTAAATAAAGTACCTGATACAATTTTAGGAAAATATGTAAGTGCATCAGTTTTTTCCTTTTAGAAGATTCAGAACCTTGCTATGTTTTGAGAAAATACTAGATATAAAGAAAGACTCATAAAACTAAAATTTTGCAAGAATTTGAACTATTCATTCTGATGAAATAAAAATCCTAGGAGTTTTAGAAGCTGATTATTCCTGTCAGTGGTGATCCTTGTAATCTTCATGGAATAACTATATCATACCTGAGATTTTGTGAAATGTTGTTGTGCCTACAGCTGCTTGGCATCCTGGAAAACCTGTCATGTATGTAGGGAGGGTGCCATTATTGTTTCCATTTGCCCTGGAGGAAACTGAGGCTCAGGATTTCAACTAACTTTACTCACCTGGACATTCATTCATTTTCTCAACAGATAGATAAGATGCTGATCATGCACCTTATTTATTTATTTATTTTTGCTGAATATATTTGATAACAGTCTAGGCATCACATCAGACTTTCCCACCTGGGGATCTGGCAAAGGAACTGGGAACTCCCAGGGAATCTGAATTTTGAGGACAGTGAGATTTGGTTACAGAACTTCCACAGGACTGGGGAAACAGAGACTCTTGGAGGGCACAGACAAAACCATGTGTGTACCAGGACCCACAGGAAAGGAGCAGTGACCCCACGAGACATTGAGCTAGACCTGCTTGTCAGTTTCCTGTGGAGGTGTGGGCTGGCAGTGGCCTGCTGCAGGGAGAGAAACAGCAGTCCTGGGAGGTGTGTGTTGGCACACGCCATCTTGCAGGTCGCCATTAGCCATGCCATAGAGCCTGTAGAGGGAAGAGCACAGCCCCACCCATCAGCAGACAATTGGATTAAAGATTTCTTTAAAAAAAAAAAAAAAAGGTTTATTGAGCAGAACCCTGACCAGCAGAGCAAGATCCAACTTTCCCCACAGCCAACCCCTCCCATCAGGAAGTCTATACAAGCTTCATCCCCCTCCATGAGTGGGCAGACAGAAAAAAACATGAAGTAGAATTCCATAGGGTCTAGAATAAAACCACAATCCGAGAGAACTAACCAAAATGATCACATGGCCTTATGTAACTCAATAAAGCTACAAGCCCTACCATGCTGGGCCACCAAAGATGGACAGGTCATGGTGGAGAGTTCTGACAAAACGTGGCCCACTGAGAAGTAATGGGACACCACTCCAATATTCTTACCTTAAGAATTCCATGAACAGTATGAAAAGGCAAAAAGGATATAACACTGGAAATGAGCCCCGCAGGTCAGTAGGTGTCCAATATGCTACTAGGGAAGATCAGAGAAATAGCTCCAGAAAGAATGGAGACGCTGAGCTAAAGCAGAAACTATGCTCAGCTGTGGATGTGTCTGGTGGTGAAAGTAAAGTCCTATCCTGGACTTTACCCCAGTCTGTACCCCAACCACCAGTGCCAAAGAAACTGAAATGGGCCAGGTCTATGAAGACCTACAAGACCTTCTAGAACTAACACCACAAAAATATGCTGTTTTTATCATACAGGATAGGAGTGAAAAAGTAGGAATTCAAGAGACCTGGAGTAACAGGCAAATTTGGCCTTGGAGTACAAAATAAAGCAGGGAAACATCTAACAGAGTTTTGTCAAGAAAACCCACTAGTCATAGCAAACACCCTCTTTCAACAACACAAGGGAAGACTCTACACATGGACATCACCAGATGGTCAATACTGAAATCAGATTGATTATGTTCTTTACAGCTGAATATGGAGAAGCTCTATACACTTCAGCAAAAGCAACACCTGGAGCTGACCAGGTTCAGATCATGAGCTCCTTATTGCAAAATTCAGGCTTAAATGGAAGGAAGTAGGGAAAACCAGTAGACCATTGAGATATTACCTAAATCAAATCTCTTATGATTATGCAGTTCAGTTTAGTTCAGTCACTCAGTCATGTCCGACTCTTTGCGACCCCATGAATCGCAGCACGCCAGGCCTCCCTGTCCATCACCATCTCCGGGAGTTCACTCAGACTCATGTCCATCAAGTCAGTGATGCCATCCAGCCATCTCATGCTCTGTTGTCCCCTTCTCCTCCTGTCCCCAATTTCTCCCAGCATCAGAGTCTTTTCCAATGAGTCAACTCTTCGCATGAGGTGTCCAAAGTACTGGAGCTTCAGCTTTAGCATCATTCCTTCCAAAGAAATCCCAGGGCTGATCTCCTTCAGAATGGACTGGTTGGAACTCCTTGCAGTCCAAGGGACTCTCAAGAGTCTTCTCCAGCACCACAGTTCAAACGCATCAATTCTTTGGTGCTCAGCCTTCTTCACAGTCCAAATCTCACATCCACACATGACCATAGGAAAAACCATAGCCTTGACTAGACGGAACTTAGTCAGCAAAGTAATGTCTCTAGTACTATCTAGGTTGGTCATAACTTTTCTTCCTAGGAGTAAGCGTCTTTTATTTTCATGGCTGCAATCACCATCTGCAGTGATTTTGGAGCCCCCCAAAAATAAAGTCTGACACTGTTTCTACTGTTTCCCCATCTATTTCCCATGAAGTGATGAGACCGGATGTCATGATCTTCGTTTTCTGAATGTTGAGCTTTAAGCCAACTTTTTCACTCTCCTCTTTCACTTTCATCAAGAGGCTTTTTAGCTCCTCTTCACTTTCTGCCATAAGGGTGGTGTCACATGCATATCTGAGGTTATTGATATTTCTCCTGGCAATCTTGATTCCAGCTTGTGTTTCTTCCAGTCCAGCATTTCTCATGATGTACTCTGAGTAGAAGTTAAATAAACAGGGTGACAATATACAGCCTTGACGTACTCCTTTTCCTATTTGGAACCAGTCTGTTGTTCCATGTCCAGTTCTAACTGTTGCTTCCTGACCTGCATACAGATTTCTCAAGAGGCAGATCAGGTGGTCTGGTATTCCCATCTCT